>JH720120.1:42163-92112 GCA_000231845.2 Tetrahymena malaccensis 436 | reverse complement strand
TTTTTAAATATTGAAGAAAATATTAGTTAGTTAGAAGGAAAAATGAATAAAAATATGAATTAAGAATAAAGATACTAGTAAATAATCTAAGCAAAGGTTGAAAATAAAAAATAACTGAAATAAAAAAATATAATGAGTTTCAAAAAGTAAATAAATCAAGTAAAAAGATTGTTTTTGTATTAATTTATTTTGATATTAAAAAATATCATAATCTAAAACAAATGAGCTATTTTTATTAGTTTATTGAAGAAAATATTAGTTAATTAGAAGGAAAAATGAATAAAAATATGAATTAATGATAAAGAAACTATTAAATAATTAAAGATAAAGTTGAAAATGAAAAATAAGATAAAAATTTGAATAAAATTAAAAATAAATACTATAATAATATTTCTTTAAAAAAATTTAAACTTAATAGTAATGTTAATATAAATAAGATTAATTATTATAGATTTAATTTACCTAAGTTCGATCTGGAGATCAGTGTGAGTTTAAAGTTAAGAGTTTAAAAACTTTTTTATGGAAAAAATAAAATTAAAGGGTAATTAGTTAAAAAATAAATGTTTACATTTTTTATTCTGTTAAAATATTTATTCTATTTTATCATTTATTTTTTTGATATTTATTTAGAGACAATTTATTTAAATTTAATAAATTACAAAAATATTTAATTAATTAATTATTTTTTAATAAGATTATATTTGAATAGAAAGAATTAATAAAACTGAGATCAAATATAAATTTAGAATATTAATGATAAATAAGAGATATGTAACTATTTAGAAAGTTTTTAATAAATTGGCTAAAATTTTACATCTTGGATAAATACTATCTCTTTTCAATTTCTTATATTTAGGAAAATATTTTAATAAAAATTTAGTATTTGAACCAAGAGGATTATTTAAAAAATCCAAAAAATATAAACTCATCTTAATATTTTGTCAAGTTATGGTACATACAAACTTATTCTTAATTACTTTAATAATTTGTTTAACAATAGTCAGACTGATTTAAATTATTTCATAATTGAAAAATTTTTTGATTTAAGTTATTATATTTGATAAAATAATTGTTTTATATTTGATTACTATGATTTGTTTTAGAATTTAAAAAGCTAAAACTAAATTTACTTACTTGCTTTTAAAAAGAATATTTTATAGCAAATTTTTGTAAAGGAATCAGATTACCAAAAAGATTATCAATTATTGATCAAAATACTTGGATTTGACTTAGAATAAATCCAGAAATTTTTTTATATCTTGTAATAATATCATCAATGAATTAATATTTGTAAAAATCAAAGTAGTTTGAAAGAATTTGCTATATATTAAATTAATTGTTAAAAAATTAAAAGTAGTTTATTTATTTGATATACAATATTTTTTATAAAATGAGCATAAATTAAGAAAGGGAAAAATATATACAATAGCAGCATATTTTACTGCAGGAAGAGCAAGAATCGGAAACAACTAATAATCCTTAAGAACAGTAAAAAATTTAAAAAGCCTCATTTGACATTTTATTAACTGGAAGTTAAGTTAAATATAATAATGATTATGATGATGATAATATAAAAAGAGAATCAATAAAAAATGAAGATGATTAAGTTACATTCGATGATATTCTTTCAAAGATAGGATTCGGAAGGTATTAAATAGCTATCTTCGTTATGATGGGCTTTGTTGGAATAGCTGACGCTGTATATTATTAAATTATTTCCATCTTTAGTTTTCCTTATTTGATTTAGCAAACCCAATTAATTATTAATAAAGCTTGATTCTAATAAGCAGTGTTTAAGCATACTTTAAAAATAATTTTATAGATAAATAATCATGAAAATATTTTATATTTATCTAATTTACTATATCTAAAAGGCGGAAGCTCAAGTTTTATCTATTTTATAACCTATGATTAATGATCATTGGGGTTTGAAAACATATTAAAATAGCATAATGGTTAGTTTGGTATTTACTGGTTACATGATAGGCTCATTTACTTCTGGTAAGATTTCAGACAAGTATGGTAGAAAAAAACCATTGGTTTATGCTTCTATTGGATTATTTTTGAGTGCTATACTGAGTGCCTTTGCATTTGAGTTTATTTCATTCACAATTTTGAGGTAAATTTAATATTGTTTATTTATAAATATATGCAAAAAGGAGTAGTTAAATAAAAATATTCATTTTATACCAAATAAATGAATCTTTTTTTAATATTTAGAACAATTTTTGGTGGATTTGTGGGTTTTATTGTTCCTATTTCTTTTTCAGTTTTAGCTGAAACTACGCCTGTTAAACAAAGAGGTGTCATTTTAGCACTTGTTGGAATATTTTATACTTTTGGTGAGCTCTTCGTTTGTTTACTAGCTTTTCTTACTCTTGATAATTTAAAAACCGGTAACTGGAGATTGCTGCTTGCTCTAAGTACAATTCCTAGCTTTTTGATTATGGTTCTTTCATATTTTTTCCTGAATGAGAGTGCAAGATTTTGTCTTTTCGATGGGAGAGAAGAATAAGCTTTCTAATTAATAGAATAAATATGTTAAATCAATAAAACTCAATCACCTTTGGATCAACCTAATAAAGAAAAGCTCATTATTTGGGCAGATAAAATGAAAAAGTAATCTGAGTAATTTGAAAAAGGTTCAATTAAATCTCTTTTTGAAAAATCTTTTAAAAAAGTTACTCCTATTATTTGGTATAACTGGTTTGTTTCTAGCTTTGTCTTCTTTGGAATAACTTTTATACTACCAATTACACTGACTAAATTAAAGTATTTAATTTTACATTATTATTTTAACCCAAAAATACATAAATTAAATATCAAATTAAAAATAATTTTAAAATAAAGTCAAAATGATGACAGTGGTGATGATGATTTGTTGTCTATATTTTTTAGTTCTCTTGGAGAGCTGCCCACTATTTTTGTATGTGCTATTATAGTTAATGTGCCATTCTTAGGGAGAAAGAACTCATGGGCAATTTCTTTTGCAGGTGGATTTATTGGTTGTTTACTAATTTACTTAGAATTAGGATCATTTACTTTTTGGGTTTCATTTTCAAAGCTTGCTCTTGATCTTGCTTTTACACTAAGCTACGAATATACAGGAGAAATATATCCTACAAAAATTAGGGCTGAGGGTATGGGTATGGCTGGTTCTTTTAGCAGAATAGGTAGTATAATTATGCCATGGATAGGTAATTATATTGGTGATATTGGAGTATTTCTTCCATATTTCATCTTCAGCATTTGTTGTGCTCTAGCATCCATTTTAACATTCTTGTTACCATTTGAAACAAGAGGATAATCTCTAGATACTTTTAATTGATTCAACATTGAATATTTATTTTTTAAAAATCAATAAATTAACAAAAAATTGGAATAAAAAATTAAAATTATTATATTTATTAATATTTATTGTTTCTTTTTCCTTATCCAAAATTTATAAAAATTAGAAAAAATAATAGCAGTTAATTATGTATTTACTATTATACTGATAGTTTTTTTTAAATATATGATATTCAAAAAATTTTTAATCTCTCCCCATAATTTCTGTCTTAAAAAATTCAAGAGCTGTACTAATATAAAATTTGAATATTTTTTTAAAATACTAAAATAGCAAATAGATATTAAAAATAGTTTCTAGATATATTATTTAACACTTTTATTTTTTTCTAATAAATAAATGAATCTATATGCAAATAAATTCACAAAAAATATCAAACACTTTATGTTTTTAAAAATCGAAATGATTTTATAGCTTTTTATTAATGAATAAAGATATATATTTTTTAAAAAGTGCAGCAATTAACCCCAAATAAATCTTACATTCTAGTAATCTTAATATTAAGATTTAAAATATTGGAATCAAATATTTTTGGGGTTGCTTACATAAGGAAAGTTAGCTGATTTATTTTAGTGTTACTTTATTTACAATGATGATATATATATTTTTATTAAATTGAGTGTATATTTATTGGAATCTAAAAAATCAAATTACAACTGGGTCAAATTTTTGATTGTTTCTAAGATTATTCTAAAATTAATTATCATTTCTTTAAATAATCATTTGTTATAAGCAAATATCTAGTTATTAATTTTAGTAATCTATTTTGATTAATTTTTCTTTTCTAAATTATCAATTAGAATAGAAAGTGATTTTAATAAATGTGTATATTGTTAATTAAGTTTGATAAATTTAAATTATTTTTCTCTATTTCAAAAGTAGATCAAAAAATATTTAAAATGTACAAATTAAAATGGTTGATGTTTTAATTTTTTACACATAAGCAAAAATATAATTTTTTTCAAAAATCTAAAAAAAGATTTCTTGAATTCTTTACAAAATATGCTTATATACTTATCATATAATTTTTGGTACAAAATAATTTTCTTATCAATAAATTATAATCAACTGATAATATAATCACTATTTACTTTAATAAAGATTATATTTTCCAAAAAAAAAAATATGCAATCATCTTCAACATATATTACTAGTCTTAATTTATTTTAAATGCTTAAAAATATACAAATTATTTTTATACCTCAGTTTATCGCTTTGAAAATTATTCATAAAGTATATGATTTTTAAAAATTTAGAATAATTTATTTCTAACGAATGATATTTAATATATCTCTGTTATTTTAATAAAAATTGAGTATTTGCAGTTTATAATAGGTTTATATTTTCTTAAAATTAAAAAATTGATAATTTGCTGAGTTTTTATTTTTACTTAGATTATTTTAAATTAATTATTATTTGTTCATTTTTTTTATGTGGAATTATCTTGTTCTTAGTTTTAGTAACCTTTTTTGGTTGATTTTCTTTTTTAAGATTTTAATTAAAATAGATAGATTAAAAACTTTTAATAAATACCCATACTTTAAATTAGAATTACTAATATATAACTTAGAATATAGATAAGAATTTATTTATTACCTAAATTTTATATAAATTTAATCGTATGTTAAAAGGTAGGTTTTGTGCTATAATTTTTTTGTGCAAGTAGCGATATAATTTTTTTATAAAACGCAATTTTATTTAAAATCTAAAAAAAGAATTCTTGAGCCAGTTTGTTTTATACTCAACTTCTAATTTATTACCACAAATTAATATTCTTAATTTATATTATAAGCAGCTGTTTACTTAATTATAATCAATTTTAAGAAATAATATGCATGTTTTGTCAGTTGATTTATCTATCTTAAGTATATTTAAGAAAATACGCAATTACATTTTTACTGTACAAAATAAAGTATGCTATAAATATTAATAAATTAATACCGCTGTTTCTCATTTTAAATTCAATAATTGACAGTATGATTTTAGAAAGTTTAGACGTATTTAAAATATTTTAGATATTTACATATAAATTATTATGATTAGATTAAGATATGAAAAATTAAAGTATTTAATTTTAAATTTTATTTAATTTACGAAATTAGCAAATGTAAAAAATGTAGATTTTTAGATCCAAATTATTTTGCAATTAAATTATAATTTTTCAAAAATAAATTAAATTCAGTAAGAGTGACATTTGATAAAGTAAATTACAATTTATAAATTTACATATTTTGAAATAAGCTTTTCGACATGCAAATAATTATATTTTAATTTTTATAAGTTATTGTTGCTGATTGAATCAATTTTTTAGTACTAGTTAATTTTTTTCTATTCTTAAATTTAAATTATTGTTTTTTATAGTAATGATTCAATGCTTTTTATGTATGAATATCTAATTGAGAGTATACTAATAATTAATATAAAATTAAACTATCCATTAATTTTATTTCCCAATTCATAATATTCTGTTGATATTTTTTTAAACAAAGTTAAATTTCGCTGATTTAATTTTATCATTCTATTATAACAAACTTGAATATAAAAAATGTATCAGTCTTTTAGTTAAATTGTCTAGTACTTATTAATTAAATGAAAACGCTTATTATCAATAGCTATTACTCAGATTTTATCAAATTAATTATTAAGTATTAATTGGTTAACTGCGCATATAAATAAAGGCAGAAAGTAATTATATAATTATATAAATAATATAAATTGATTAAAAATTTAATTTAGATAAAATAATGAATTTCAAAGATACAATTTTATTCTTGGCTATTCTAAGTTTAGTTCTTTCTGATTAAAAATAAGGCTTAGATACAACTTGTTAATAAGGTGGTTGCACTAATGCATAGTGTGGAACTACCCCTTACGGTACTTGGACTTAAGGAAAAGGAGATAATAAATGTGCAATAAATTAATGTGATACAAGCAAAATTCTTTTTGCTAATAATTCAGTGACTGATGCATTTTGTCACTCTTGTCCTACTGATTTAGCTCAAAACGGTGCCTATGCTAGATAAATATATGCTAATTATGACAGATACTTTTGTGTAGAGGCTGAGTTTAGCTGTACTAACAGATAAGGTTAAGGTTGGACTGATCATGACTGTAATGTATGTGGACATAAAGATGGAAAATATGCAAAAGCTGATCAAAGTGGATGCACAAAATCTATTACAACAGTAGGAAAAGAAGTTCCTTGCCAAAAAAATAATTCATGTGATAGCTGCCCATAATATCCATCATTTATATGGTAATTAGTATCTGGAAGCCAAAAAAATTGTTAGCTTTAATCTTACTTTGCAGCAATGTTTCCAACTTAAAATTTAACAGATCTAATGTGTTCTTCAAATCCAGATTTATCTAACACAAAAACTTTTGCTAGTTTAGATAAAACTTCTTGTGTAAGTTCTCCTGCTGTAGTAGGTAAACCTGTTCCTTGCTAAAAAAATGGTAACTGCGATAATTGCCCAACTATTGTTGGTTTCAGTTGGCAATTAACATAAAACAGTCAAACTCATTGCTAAATTAAATCATGTCTTGCAAATGATTTCCCTTCAGATGGATTAACTGATTCTTTTTGCGGTTCTTGTCCTCCAGACTCTGATAAAAAGAGAATCTATGCTAGTGAAGATAAGAAAATTTGTATCCAAAAATCTCAAGATACTAATGAAGAAATTTAAGATTAATAATAACATTAATAAAAAGCTAGTCATGGATAATTTTTAAGCTTTGCAGTATGTTCAATTTTACTAATTAATTTATTTTTTTGATGATAATAATAAATATATTTAATTTAACAAATATCATATGTTTTATATTAAATAATAACTTAAATTAATAATTCTACTGATTACATTAGTCCTAATATTATTTAAAAATAATTAAAATATATCGTTTAGATTAGTGTACTATAAATTGTTTAATTTTAAAAAGTATATATTTTAAAAGTTTTTTTTACATAAATAATTGAATTTGATAATTAAACAGTTTTCCTAAAATATCTAAATATTTATTATCTTTTTATAACAGAATAAAAAAATAATTTAATTATTAAAATTATTTCTAATTACCATAAGAATACCTGTTCCCTCACCTGCCACCATCCCACCTTTTTTTGTTTCTCTAATCATAAATCTTATGGAACTAATTTAAAATAAATTAATGTTATCTCTGAACTAAATGAGTAATATTCAAATGTATAGAGTTTAGAATGAGAGATATATTAGTTATTCTAATCTGGTTTGTAATTAAAACTTTTGACTACTTATTTTCGTACTTCTTTGAAAATTTAAAAACTTAAAAAGTGTCAAAAAGAATAGAGAAAAGTATTTTGAGATATAGAAATTAAATATTCAATTTTCCAGATAACGATTAAAATATTAGGTATAATTAAAGTATTTTAGTTGCTAAAGCCATGCTATCTTATGAAATAGATTACAAAAATGAATTATTTAGAGTTTAAAGATCTAGGATTGATTGAAAGAAATTTCTTATTTTTGGCTAGATTATACTTCAAAGTAAAGAAATTTAATAATTTAATATACAAATTGACATTTTAAAAAGAAAGAAAATGATTTATAATGTTAAATTTCTATTCTCTATTGAATATAACAAAAAACTTCTTTTTTAATTAGCATAGTCTTGAAATATTCAAAATATATGATTTTCATAATCAAAAATTAAGTTTTTTATCTTAAAAAAAATAAAGCTGGGTGATTCTAATTCAATCCTTATAAAATTTGATTAAAAGTAGTAACCTAAATTAAAATATTGTAATCTAAGGTTGCCAAAATAGTGAAATTTAAATAATTGAAGATCTTTTTGGTATACTCACTTTATTATTAATATAATCTATTTTAAATATTTATTAGTTGTATTAGCAAATTAGCTGTATATATCCTCATTTAAAAATATTAAATTATAATTTTGAGGTAAAAAATTTTATTTTACTTTTGAAGAAATCTGATTTTCTGGTATTTTATAAAGGAAATTTAATAGCATAAATTTAAAATATTTAAGACATTTTAGAATCAATGTTTTTATAATTTCTCCACAAACGCTTAAAAAACCAGATTTAAAATTGAAGAAAATTGAAGAATTTTTTTGTGAAAAAAGGAAGGATTTTATAGCTTTTTGCAAATAAATTTAAAATTTATTTTACATTTAAAATAAATATCTATATATAAATATTATGTCTGCAAACTCAGATAAACAATATTTTTCTATTTAAATTAAACACCTTGTTTTATTATGATTAACAAAGTATTTGATTGAAATCTAAAGACAAATTAAATTGAAGTATATTGATATGAAACAATAGGTAGGTTAAAATATTTAGTTTATTGAAATAGATTAATAAAAATTGAAAGTAAATAAAATTAATGCATTAAATAAAAATAATTTATTTATATATAAAATTTAACTTGAATTTTTATTATCATCCTTTAAAAAAAATAATAATTTAAAATTATTATTTTATTCCTTTATAAGAAGATTCAAACAATTTTAAATAAAATAATTTAATATTTGCTTAAAATTAGAAACTAAAAATTAAATAAAATATTTTTCTTTTTTTAATTTATCTTAAAACATATGAAAGAAATTATAAAGTTTATGTTTATTAATATTCTTTTATAATCATATAGTATTAAATTAGACCCACCAATCAATATATTATGGCATATATTTAAGCTTGTTATTCGACAAATAGGGATTAGTCATCTAAAATAATAATTTTGTAAATTCAAAGTAAAAATACAGAAAAGATAAATTAATACATTATTTATCCTAATAATTCTTAAAGAGATGAAAAGAATATACTCTATCATTAAAGAGCATTCAGGATGAATGAGTATTTTTTTAATAATTTATGATTCTGACTTCAATGCTGAATTGATATTACATTTTGTTGTATATTTCACTTCAAAAAAGTTATTAAGAAAACTTTATCAAACAATATAAAATCAAACAGTTTACTATTATTTTAAGATATCCAATTTTATCGCACTAAAAAAAATGAGCCTAAGATTAATTTTGATTTGCTTAATAAATTTAGTAGCTTAATTTTCATGCTAAAATCAATGTACTGAATAATAATGTCTCGATAGTAATAAAAAGTGCATTGATCCTACTTATAGTCAATGCATTGATTCATTATCAAATTGTTAAAGCTATTAGTTTTTAAATTAATACATTGGTAGAGATGTAGATCAGTATTAATGCTTAGCAAACAACTAAACTGCTAATTCTAATGTATAATGTTACAATTCAACGCTATATAAATTTTGTATACCAAGCTCTTTAAATAAATGCATAGATTATAGCAAAGAACCACAACTTACTAGCATTTATGTAGGATTATAAAATAACACTGATAGAGTATAGAGCTTATTTAAATGCTTATAAGTAAATGATTTGGCAACTAAAAGTAATATTTTTCATAATTACAGTTTATATAGTTTAAAGTATTTATCCATTTAGAATTTTATATAATAGATTTTTCCATCTCTTAATTTGCTATAAATTTTTAGAATATATGCCTACTTTCATTAATTCATTTAGAAAATTGTTAAATCAAATACTTAGGGTACTACTTTAATAATCTTTGTAAGATAATAATTTGCTTAAAGACTGAATAAATAATTGATCTAATCATTATTTTTGAAATTTAATTTGTTAATAATCCCATTCTAATGCAAATGAGAAGAATTTTAGATTATTCAAAGAATTAATTTTTTTTAAGAGTTGCTAACAAATTTAGTGTAAAAGGAAATCAAATATTATTCACTAATTTTTTTTTAAGAAATTAATTAATTCTAGATTTTCATCCAATCAAAATTAAAGGAATTAGTAACCATAATCAAGCATAATACATAATTCTTAGCTAATTTATTCTAATTTTAATAAAAGGTTAGATAATTAGTCTTAAAGTTCCATACTGCTTAGATGGCTCAAATTACATAAGAAATCTAACACTTAGCTATAATAATTATGTTGGTATTGATGCTTTGAATTTTACTTGTCTAACTAAGGATTAAACTGCTACTAATAGTTCTATTTCTTACTGTAGTGTTGGGTAAAATATACATTCTAATACTAAAATAAATAATTTACTAATTAAATAATAAATAGATTCTGTAAATATAATAACACTTGCACTAAATTATCATATGATTTACCCACAAAACTATATGATTTATCATGTGCGAAACTAAATACTCCATCCGCTATCGAGTGTTTTTAAGATAGTTAATTTACAAGTTAATCGATTTGCTTAGATCAAGAAAATAATATTTGCTCACAGATTTAAGATCTTTCAAAATATTCAATTGTAAAACATGACTTTAATTATAAATTTATAATTTGATTTTTTTTAATATGTTTTGTTAGGGTATTCTACCAAATGGTACTTGTGTTTAATAAAATAAAGTATATGATGGTAATTTATTTTCAAAAATTAAATAAAATAAGTCGCTAATAACATATTTAAAATTGAAATAGCAATTTAACTTTGCTCAGATCAAAGCTGTATAATAAAAAATGGGACAGGTTTCTCCTGTATTCCGTTTGATGATGTTTATGTAGGAATAGATCAATAATAATTGTGTTTAAAAAGGAATTAAACTACAGCTATTAGGTAAATTGAATTAGTTTAAAACCCATTTTGAAACCAATTCTGTTTTATTAGAAGTTTCATAAATATTTGAAAAATATAAAGCTCAATCATTAAATGGATTATTATAAAATTAAAAAATTAGGTGCAGAAAAATCAAGTTTTGCAAAGATTAGAATAAGGCATGTGTAGATTTGTTTGATGATTAATAGTAAAAATTATGGATAGGAAGATAAATAAATACTACTAATTGTTTACCTTTTACAATAGACTATGGAGATAATATAGAAATGTGTGCTGATGGATATTGTTTGTATTCAGCAACTCATCAATAAAATACAGATTATTGTATTCCTTATGGAGGTTATCTGTAGTAGAATGGTCCTTTCATTGGTGTGGAATCTGTAACAGAGAGGTGCTTATTAGTTGATTAATATGTTAAAAGTAATAAAACTATTGAAATCTATTGAATATTTATTTATTATTATTTTTTACTTATAAAAGGTGTAAAGTATTGCTTTGGATTAAAATTCTGCAAGTTGACTTTAGAGTAAATTAATATTTTTGAAATTTAAATATTAAATCATATTTTAGTTAGCAATAGGCTTGTGTAAAACTAGATTATCCTTTTTCATATGATTATGTTAACCCTTAACTAAATAATTATGCTGCTAGAAATTTAGATGGAACATGTTAATCGATCAATTAAGGTAAAATTTTAATTTTTTAAGAAACATGAAAGTACTCAAAATTAAAAAAAAAATATATATAGCAAATTCTGTCAGCTGTGCAGAGAACCATCTTTGTCTTCAAATAGATAAATGCATTTCTTTGAACGATAATAATAATTAAGATAATTAGATTGTTGGTAGAGATGCAAATACATAATAATGCATTGAAAGTGGAACATATTTTGCTATTTATTGTAAATTAGATTATTGTTTATATAAGAATAAATGCTTTAAATTAGACTCTTACTATGTTGGCAGAGAGTTTTAATCTTCTAATTGCTTAATAGATAGCTAATAAACAAAACAAAAAATAAAACAGTGTTTAAATGGGTATTTCTATTTTAAACATTTTTATTATCTAATTATCACTTATTTATTATTAAAAGCTATTGTATAAATCAAATATCTTCTCAATCATATTCTTGTATTAGACTTGATTATGATCCATTGAAAAATTCCATAGGTATTAATAATTTATTTTTTTAATTTTGCTAACTAATTTCATCATAAACCCTTTTTATTTACTTTTTAAATTTAAGATAATTAAGTTATTGTTTAAATATAAATTATTTTATTTTAAAGGAAATGATAAAGATTCTAACTGCTTAGGAGTCGGAAAACCAGTTGCTGTAATTTAATTAAAAATTAAAGACTAATTTATTGGAATTTTCTAAATATTTGCTAATTTTAAATAAGAAATCTTTTCATTAAATAAAAAATTTAAATTAACTTATGTATTTATTCTTTTAGATTGTTTTCTTATTTAATTCAATGAAAAAAGGTTAAATGTTTCGAAGGTATGGCATGTTTAGAACAAAATACTTGTTAAATTGTAGATTCAGATTCAACTTATAAATGTTCAGATTCTTAAAATATGTGCTCTCAATCCATAGATAATTGCTCTAGTTGCAATTTTAAGTAATGTATTGATCCTTAAAATGGAAAAACATGTGTTTCTTTAGGAACGAATTGCTAAGACTGGTCAGGTATAAGATATGTCTAAAAATAGAGTAAAATAATTTTAATTAATTTTTTTAGGTTAATGTGCAGATACTTCTTCAGGTCATTGTAAAGTATGCCCTAAAAATACTTGCCTTGATGTAAATAAAGGAACGTGTATATCCTTTCTAAATATAGTATTAAAAAGTAATCAATGTATAAAATACGTTAGACCAGACCTTCCATGCATATTTGTTGATATGAATATTTATAATGATAGCTCTGATTTACTATGTGCTAATTAATAAAATTTATGTGTTTTATAAAGCCAAGCAAATGCTTCTTTACAGTGCTTAAGGTGCCCTTTGAATTTTTTGAATCTTGGTGATAATCGATGCTTAACTATTTAAGAAAGAGACACAGATAAAACCTAAAATACTAATTTATCATTAATTTTTGAATTGAATATACTAAACATTGTAGAGGATAATTGCTTGGGAAAAATATGTAAATAATAAAATATTAATAAATGTCCTATTGGGTAAAATAAATTAGAAAAAATTAAATTTTCAATTATTTATATTAAATAAATAAAAAGATGTTATTCTTGCATAGATTTAAATATTTGCACTAAATGCATAGAGGGATATTTTCTTTTTAAAAGTAATGACAATAGTGCATAGTGTATTTAGTGTGATTACAAATACAATTCTGTTAGTTCCTTTCAAGATACTTATAGAGTTCCCTTAAGTACAACAGGTAAAACATAAATTAGTTAGAAGTGCCTTGATTGTAGTCTAGGAACAGGACTCTGGTATTTATTTTAGAAATGAAAAAAAAAAATAAATTATTAAATAAAATCATAAAAAAGGAAAGAAAATTAAATGCCTAACAAGATTTGTCAATAAGTTATACTAAAATACAGTATTGATTCTATTTAAAGTATATCAATGATAGAAAATTAACCTTCATTTGCCATGAGTTATACTTTAAGTAATATGAGTGTAGGTTAATTTATATATCCAAAATATTAATTAACTGCTTCTAATTTATGTAAGCATTTTTTTCCTCATGCTATATATTTATTTTTAATATAGTATTTTATTATTTATATTTACTTTGATAAAAGTAATTTTGAGACTAGCCAAGATTTAAAAGTTTTTGAAATATAATTTTACATTAATATTTAAAAAAAATATTACTATCATAAATTAAATTTCATAATTTTTTTGAATATTAAGGTACATAAAGTTATTGCACATTTTGCTAATTTTAACTTTAAAATAATCAATATGTTTAAGTCTGCCTAAAATGTGCACTAGGTTATTACTTAAATAAAAACGGCTAATGTACATAATGTGCAAGTGGATGTGTATAATGCGAATTAGGTTTTATCGATAACTTAGGAATAAAATAATATTATTATGAATATAACTAAGAATATAGGTAAAGTTTAATTAATTTAGTCCTGATTCCATTATGTTAAGTTTGTTAACCTCAATAATAATTAATATCATATAACTTAACAACATGTGATTCATGCGGAAACAATTGTACTTCATGCTAATATGGTAATTTTAAATTTTTAAATTTATCTAAATTATTAAATATTTTATATATTAAAAGTAAACAGTTATGGTTATTTTAACATTGGATACAAAAACAATATCTAATTAACTGATGAGCTTTATTAAAGCAATAAAATTTTTAAATAATGCAGTACCTGCCAAAAAAGTTCATAAACCTTACAATCAAATGGTAAATTTTTTAAGCATTAAAAATAATTTAACTTATTTCTAATTTAGGGTAAGACTGTGGAGATCAAATGTAAAATTGTGTTTTGCACACCTTATAGAATACCAAAACAAGTTAAATTAAACTGGTATATGATTTGTCTTATTTTAGTGATGGATCCTTCTCATCTGAACTAATATGTGTTGAATGTCAAAACTCTTATATATTATCAAATTCAAAAAAATATTGTCTTTAAAATTCACAAGTAACTGATGTTAATTGCATCTAATTTCATGGAGATAGTTCAACATGCAAGAAGTGCAAATAATTTGCTCTTGACACAGAGAAAAATATTTGTGATGTAAATTTCTAGTGTGATGAATAAGTAAGTTTAATCTTAAAAATTTGTTTATCCTTCATAATCTAATTTTATTATTGAATTAATTTGCAAATTAGATTAAATAATTACCCCTTAATAAATAGTTTTAATATATTAAATTAATTTTTTGCTGTAAATAATCAAAACAGTTGATAGGATGTAGTAAATGCTTGTATTAATATGAAACTAGTGAAAATGATAAATAAAATTAAATTTAGTACTTTACTTGTGTTGAGTGTATTTAAGATAATTATATGGTAACGTTACTTGGATGTAAAAAGTGTTAAGAAGGTTGTTCAAGATGCTACGAAATGGGATATGATTCTAAAATGAATCTTTTTAACCTAACAGCGCATATTTTATATGAGGACTTTAACTATAATATCACTACTAGATTGAACTATCAAAGTATATTAAACACTTAGACTTATTGTAGTTCATGTCTAGATGGTTATTATTATGATCCGATTTAAAAATCATGCACTTTATACCCTTGTGGTAGACTATGCAACAATTGTATTTTTTAAATGAATAAATTTTTTTGTATTGAATGCAACTAAACAGCTATACTATAATCGATTTTACCAGTATAGCTCTATATGGGTAATTTCTTTTTTTAACAAAATTATATTAGCAAATAGTTGTAAATAGGCACTTTTACATCAGATCAAAAACAATGTTAACCATGTCCTTTTTTGTAAATTTATTACTATATTCATTCTAAACTATTTTAAATGAAATAATTTTAAAATAGGTGTGAAACATGTGATTAAACTGATAATCCTTTTAATAGTGATTATTCTATTTATCAAACAAAATGCTTTTCGTGCAAAACAATTTCGTAATTATAATAGGCAGGATAAACAAATTTTTAGAGCTATTTTAATGGCTACGAAATAAGGTTCGATAAGGACCGTTTAAGATGTACCTTATGTAAAATAAATGATTAGTCTTGTTATTTCAAGAAATATACTAAACTTTATGTAAATTGCAATAAGTATTCAAACATAGTTGGAGATGGTACTATTTAAAATCCCTTGAATCTTAACATGCTTTCAGAAGTAAGTAATTTTGATAATTTAATTTTAGGAGAAAAGAATCCTAACTTAGCATTTGTTGCATTAAATGAAATATCATTGAAAGAACTTGATTTGGAATTAATATTTTCTTCAGAAATTAAAGAATGTTTTGCCCTTAAAGCTCTAGAAATAAAATCAAAATTATAATAGAAAATCTAAACTTTGTAAATTTTTCATTTAAATATAACTTACGAGTAATCAACTAATATGAAACAATTACCATTTATATAAATATGCCCTATGGTAATTGAGGGGTTCACAAATGTCTCCCTATCTAATTTGAATGTAACAATATACAATCCATTCTTTGATTAATTTAAATACGGATTTAAAATATCATCATCTGTGTTAAATTAAGTTTACTTTAGTAATATGGGTTTTTACAGAAAATATGAAGGACCTAGCAACGTACTATTAATATAAATTAATAATTTAATAAGCAACCTCATCATTTAAGGTGTTTCATTTAGTAATCTGACATATGACAATTCTTAGGTAATACAACTATAGTATTCTTAAAATTTAGTCAATCCCAAAGTATAAATATTACTAGATTCTGTCAATCTTTTTCATGTAAGCCTTAATCTTATAAATTTCTAGTTTTTTAATTTAAAATTTATTTAATTTTAAAATAAATTTTTATTAATTTAATTTTTTATGAAAAGATAACATTTAACACTTCTAGCTTTCTGACGATAACTCAGAATAACACTATAGTTAATTTCAAAAATAGTTTAATTTAACATAGTAACTTAGTCAATTCTAGTGATTTTTTTAGCTATTAAATATTTAACTAGTATTTTGTTTAGATGATTAGCTTATCTAATATAGTAATTTAAAATAATTTTATTTCTAGTTACTCAAGAATATTTTCTAGTAATGCTTTTACAAGTGCTTCAGTATCAAATGTTTCTGTAATAAATAATAAATTGTATTTAAAAACATTAACTCAAGATGAAAATCCTTCTCTATTTGAGTCAAACTGCTTAGAAACTAAATCTATTAGTATTTAAAATAACTAAATTAGTTAATATGTCATTTTTGGTGCACTAAAATAAAAATTAGCAATATCTTCTAACTAATTTATTCTTGTAGACATTCAATATAATGAGAACATAATTCAAAGCAATTAACATGTCTTTTTTATTGATAAAAAATAGTTAATAAATTAATTTACTATTTAACAAGTGAAAATAAAAAACAATTAAATTATCACAGAACCTTCTTAAAGCTTTTAAGAATCTGCTTTTATAAGTCTTTCGAATGTTTAAGGGATATTCGTTAATGATATTTCATTAACAAACTATGGATAAATAAAATTTTTATAAGTTTTTTAAGTGAATAATTTCAAGATAAATAATTTAAATGGTCTTTAAAGCAAAGCAGGATTAAATAATTTCTCAATTATAGAAATTGATTGTCTCTATTTCTAAATGATATTAAAGAATGTTAATTTATAAAACATCAATTACTAAAAATCACTTATACAGATTAAAGTCTAATAAAAATTGAAATAAAATGAACAAAATTAATAAATACTGTAAATAAAAAATATTTAAATTTTAAATTGTACTTCTAATATCACACAGTAATTAATTAGCATTTCTCCGATTCATATAGAATCATAAGTGGAAGAATCACTATTAATAAGCAATCTATTTGTATAAGATTCCTTTTTGAGATATTCAATCAAAGCAGATGTATTTTATTTAATAACTTTTTTTTATGGTTAAAGTTTATTAATAGATTTTTTCAGAAAAAAAAACAAATCAATTTAATTTCTACAATTTTTATGAAGTATAAAATTTAATCATTTTTTAACAACTAAATATTAGGAATCCCCAAGCAAAATAGCTACTTGTGCTTATCTTGAAGCATTAATTGGAGATATTTAATTAACTGATTCTAAATTCTTTAATAATTTTTCTTTTTAGAAAAATAATTGCATAGTTGTTAATACAAAATAATTAACAGTAAATAACTCCATTTTTAAAAATAAATATTCTAATATTGACTCCTCGAATAGTACTGTAAAGGGAGGATTAATATAATCATTTGTTTAAATAGCCAAATTCACAAATTCTCATTTTGAAGGCGGTAAGGCCTTTTAGGGAGGAGCTATATACTTAGTATTTAACACCTTAGGTTTTTTAAATATTGAAAATTCCTCTTTTGTTAATAATTTAAGCTACAACTAATTTAATAATTAAAATTTTGGAGGAGCTCTTTATGTTGATTCACAAGCATGCAATTTCTAAGCAGAAATATTATAGACAAGCTTCATTTAAAATATAGCATACTATATTGGAGGAGCTATATTTATATAAAATTCTTCATTCAAAAAGGTTGTTAATATAAAATAATCTGAGTTCATTGATAACTTTAGCTAATATGGCTCTGTTTTATATTTTAACTTTTAAGAAATGCAAAAAAATGTTTTCATTTTAACAGATTCTTAGTTTAGCTATAATCCTATAAATACCCAGCAAAGCATTTAAAAATAGAGCATTAAAAAAAACTTAGGCTAATTGAATTTTAATGTTTAATAACTGTTTTTAAGCGGATTCATAGAAATAAGTATTTTGGAAAGCTAATTTATGTCTGATTAGTAGTATTAATACAATTCTATTACTCAAAATAGCTATGGGATAAAGACTTTTCTTTAAATATAAAATACTTAATACTTTATTGATTAAAGCAATCAATACTAAAATATAATCTATCAAGTTTCACTTATTTCTTTACTAAATATTTAGAAAGCTAATATTTTAAATAGTAAATTTTATAGAATTCTTAGTTTAACAGCAAAATTATTCCTACAGATAAACGCAAATTATACTTAAATTTATAACACATACTTTTAATCTAATAAGTGTATGTAATGTGATAATGGATTGGTTTAATTGCATAGCTTCTACTTAAATTTGTTAAATAGTGTTTTTGAATAAAACTAAGTATTAGATAAAGGAGCACTCTACATTTCATAAATTTAGATTTTTAACTCTAATGATGATACTAGGATTTTATAAGGAATCTCAGATTTAAATTACTCTTTAAGATTATCTTTTATCAAATTTACAAATAATTTTTCTCAAAAATCTGGAGGGGCTGTTTTTATAGATAGCTCAAGTGCTTCTTTTTATAATTGTACTTTTGTATAAAATACAGCTCAAAATGGTAATGGCGGAGCTATATACTATAAAGGTTAGGAAAAAAAAACTAATATTCAAATTAAAAAAAGCTCATTTGTTCAAAATATAGCTTAAATTGGAGGAGCTGTTTATTCCGAAAGTGGATAACCTGTCGATGATATTTAGTCTTAAAATTATTTTGATAAAAACATAGCAAAGTAATTTTCAAGTAATGTATACTAAAGTCCTTATAAAATGGTTCCTCTTATAAATGGAACGAATCTTGTAAGAGATAAGATTGTGCACACCAGTGGAAAAATTAAAGTAAAATTATTAAATTTTAAAAAAATTAATTCTAAATTTATTTAAATAAAATTAAAAGACTGATGTTAGCATATAATTCATGACTGAAGATGATTAATTTTTCAAAATAAATTCATAAAATATGACACTAAATATCCAGCTAAACGATACACAAAATGCCTATCTAAGTAGCTAATAAATAATTCAGTAAAGTGGAAATTTTTAATTAAATAATTTAGTCCTATATGGAGTTTTTGGCTTAACCATTAAGCTTACATTTACATCAGATTAAATAAAAAACCATAAATAAGATTAATTAGTAGTAGGGGGAATTTCATACCAATCTCAGTTCAATAGCGTTGATATAATATTCTAATTTGTAGATGGTTGTGAGATAGGTTACCAACATTCCAAAATGTAAAAATATGACTTTTGTTATAGATGTAGTGACCCATTTTATAATCTTTTCCCTGGTTAAAGATGCTTAAAATGCCCATAATATGGAGTATGTGATGGAGGAATGATTTATTTAAAAAAAGGGTATTGGAGATTTAATCTGAATTCTTCTGATGTTTATTAATGTAATTTAGAAGTAAACACGTGTTTAGGAGATATTGACATTTACAAATCAAAAAACTAAATAAATAGAAAAACTGAAATCCGATACTGCCAAAAAGGTTTTAATAAATTTCCTAAAATTATATAGAAAAAATAATATTTTTAATAACATAGGATTTCTTGGACCATTATGCTCTGATTGTGATATATATGGAAAATATTGGAATGATTCATATGTCTAAGATGGAAGTTTAGGTTGTATAAAGTAAAATTCTTTTAAAATTTTGGAAAAAAGTAAATTTAAATTAATATTAATTAAAAAAGCTGCTCTTAGACAGTTAATACAACATGGCTCTATGTTTTAATTATCTTATTTAATTCAATAACAACGTTGTACATGGTTAATAGTTAGTTGAAATAAGTATCAAGAAGCTTACAAATAAAAACCCTTTTCTTACTTAAGGTTTACATACCAAGAAACATTTAGTAAACAAACTTCTATATTAAGCTAATCACATCATATTTATAGATATTTATGATAGTAAGTGATATCATTAAAGCATAGCTATATAAATACCAAGTCTTTATTAGCCCTTTATCAGATCCTAATAAAAAAGCATTGTTTTCTTTAGATTGCTCATTTATAGATTATTACAAATCTTCAAAATTAAATTATATAATTATTAAAGTTATTTTTGGCCAAGTAACAATAGTGGTTTATATTTTGATTTTTATCTTACTTTACCTTATTCAAAGGATAATTACTAAATAAAAAATCAATTTAATTGATTTTATTACTGGAATTAACTTCGTTTATCTTATTAACTAGCCTTCTATTGTTTAATAAATCATTGGCAGTGTAACTTATTTAATCAACCTTATTAAATTAATTTATTCTTTTAAAAAAATAAACTTCAAAAGATTTTAAAATTTTTTCCTCATAATTTTTATTCAAAAATATCTTTTTTTGTTTTTCCAAATTTTTTAGAAATATTTTACTTTGATTGATTAATGTTTCAAAAATAATTATTAATTTTATTATTAAAAATTTAAATTTATCTAAAAGGCTGTTTGTGTAGAATAATACGGAAAAGTTTATATCAGAAATTACTCATCATTTGATTGCAATGAAGATTTTTATAAGAATCGAAATTATATTTTGATTCCTCTACTTGGATTTTGGACAATTATCATTCCCTTATATTTGTTTAAAAAGCTGTATAATATTAGATATACATTAAATCAATTATATAACTTAAAGGTTTTAGGAATATTTTATCTTGATTTTAAAGATAAATTTTATTTTTGGGAATTAGTTAAGATCTCTTTAAAATCAATTATTGTGATAGTTAATAATTAATTTAGTGATGATCAAAACCCTTTAAAAGCGTCAATGCTCTGCTTTATTTTATTGGCATATTCAATTTTGATAAAATAATGTAAATATTAGCTATTTTAACAAAATATTTATTTAAATAATTCTTAAATTAGACTAGCCTAACATCAATTAAACTCTAAATTACATGGAGTAATTAATTTATATACTTTGCTCTATAAGCATAGGATTGTGTACCTACTTATCAGAAAACTAAATTTCTAAATTAGAATCAAGCAAAAATGCAGCTTTATATCTATTGTTTATAATAAATATTTATTCTGCTTATTTTTTGATTAAGAATATTATTTATATTATTCTCAAAGAATAAATAAGTAATTTTGGACTGTCGATTTCATAAAAACTAGAATCTCTTCCAAGATTAAAAAACATTTTTAAAAAAATTGGTTATAATGATAAAAATAGGACTTTACAGCTTTGGAAAACTCTCAGAAAAACATTTTAATCATCTTAATATAAGATCACCTATATGGATAATAATAATAGAATGAAGGAATGCCTAACTAAATTTTATTAAAAAAATAAATTATAAACTACTTGTTTTTCATTAACTAAAACTTAAAAATGAAAATTAAAAGTTTTATATATTCTTAATAAATTACTATAATTCCTCATAAATCAATAAATCAGTACTTTTTATTATTTTAAGCAATATTTTAATTTTTAAAAATTCATGAATATTCCTAATATTTTATATACTTGTATTTTTCAGTTATGAATAATTTATATATGATTTGAAAGAAATTTATTATTAACAAATATTTATTAATTTTAAGTGAGATAATTATTTCAATTCCTAAAAAAATATTTTCATACTTTTTGGACAAATAATAATTATTAAATATTCGTTTTTAATTTTAACTATTATCTAATAAACTATTAAATATAATAAATTCCAATAATTAAAAACTATGAGTTATTTCAATTTGCAAAATATTTTACTAACTTAAAAAGTTATAGAAAGGTTTATTTTAATTATTTGAGTTTTTCAATTAAAGATGTTAACAATCATACATACAATTTTACTTAGACTTTGCATTTTGCATGTTGTAATTAATTTATGTGTAAATTATAAATTCTGATATAATTAAATTCATAAAAAAAATATGAGGTCTTAATGACATACCTATTCTTTTTCCTGTGATATTTAATTTTATATTTCGATTTAGAAATTTAATTATTGTTTTTTATCTATTAATTTATATCATTTGCATCATTTTTATTGTTGCAAAAGAATTTCATAAAGCAAACTTCAAGTAAATAGAAGGTAGAAAAAAAAGTTTAATTAAAGAAAAAAAAAGTATATAATTCAAAAGTTTTCTAAGAAATACTATAGCAAATAAAAAATGAAGTCATATTAAATATTGATTTTCTTACTGAATTTAGCAATTCAAGCTTATTGTTAATCACCTAAATGCTCGAATTAATAATGTACATCTCCTGGTTCAAGCGATTGCAAAAGTCCTAACTATAATTAATGCATAAATGATAATCTTGATTGCACTGATTATAATATTAATGATCCTGTAGGAAGAAAGTTAAATGACTTCTAATGCATAAAAAATAATGTAACAATTTCTGATTCTAATGTATAATGTTGGAATTCTACAGACTATTAAATTTGTATCAACAAACCTGAAAACGAATGCATCAATTTTGCTTTAGAAACAGATCTTCAAAGTATTTACGCAGGTTTACTAAATAATACAAACAGAGATTAAAGCTTGTTTAAATGTATTTATCCAGACGA
The DNA here is from genome assembly GCA_000231845.2 of Tetrahymena malaccensis 436. Lineage (NCBI taxonomy): Eukaryota > Ciliophora > Oligohymenophorea > Hymenostomatida > Tetrahymenidae > Tetrahymena > Tetrahymena malaccensis. The sequence goes on along the minus strand of JH720120.1, from coordinate 69,148 downwards.
TAAAGTAGATATAGGTAATATTTTATTTAAATGTAATTCAATTATCACATAATTTTAAATTTAGTTTTAAAACGATTACTTATAGATTTTACTTGATATATCACAAAACATTCATTTTTTTCAATTTACTAATCAATTCATATTACTTTTAAAGTGTAAGTTAAAATAGGGGAGTATTTTTTCATAAAATCTGTAAGATATTATTTTTTTGGATGATTTGATTTAAAAAGGGATTACAGAAATTTATGAGTATTTCATGTATTATTATTAATTATGAAATTAATTTCATTCATTTGTAAAAGCTTATGATATTTTAGATCAGGAGGGTAAAATCTTCATAATCAATCATAAGCTTACACATTATAAATCTGAATACGTAGACTAATTAAAATCTGTGGAATTTGAAAAACTGAATGATAAACTGTATGGTTAATTTAATTTTTGTATTTTTTAAATAAAGATCAAGTAATATCTTTGAGAATTCCATTTTGTGTTGACAACAGTACAAGTATAATTAAGAATTTGACTTAAAAGTTAGATGATTATGTTGGAATTGATTAAAAATATTTTTAATGCTTACAAATGAACAAAACAGCTTATAGTAGCGTTTCATTTTGCTCACAAGGGTAAAAAATATTTAATTTAAAAATACTAATAAGATTATTTGAATTAAAACATATAGATATTGTAGCTTTAATAATACCTGTACTTAAATATCAAAATACTTACCAGCCAAGTTACGCAATTTCTAATGTGCATAAATAAATACTTATTAGTCTATAGAATGTTATAAAGATACACCTTTTACAATTCAATCTATATGTTTTGATCCAGTAAATTAAATTTGTACATAAATTGTAGATTTTTCCTATTACAACTTAGTAAGATTTTTTATGCAAAAAATAAAATAAATATTTTATTTATTTTTTTATAATTTTCTAGGGTATTCTACCTAATGGTAATTGCGTTTAGTAATAGAAAGTGTATGATGGTAATAAAAATTTCTACTTTATTTAAGCTTGTATATAATACTTATAATTTTTCAAAAAGAAATCACTTTATGCTCAGATCAAAGTTGTCTTCTCAAAGTGGGTAATGGATTTTCTTGTATCCCATTTGATAATGTATATGTTGGAGTTGATAGCAAAGGATTTTGTTTAAAAAGAGGGGAAAAAACTGCAGTGAGGTATTTTTAACCAATAAATATTATTTTTTTATTACTATTTAGATTGATTACAAAATCTCATCAATAAATTTACATTTGAATAATTAAAACTAAATATTAAATGCATCACTTCTGAATTAATTTTTACAATTTTAAATTATGTAAATAGATGTAGAAAAATAAAGTTTTGTATCGAATAGATTGACATAACTTGCGTAGATTTAACGAATGATTAGCTAGATAGAGTAGCAAGAGAAACAAATACTACTAATTGCCTAACACAAAGTGACTCTATAGGTTAAAATATAGAGATGTGTGCAGATGGATATTGCTTATATTCATCATCTTAAGATAAAAACTCTGATTACTGTATACTTTATGGAGGAAGTTTAAATTTACCTAGCTAAACAGTAGGTCCTTTTATAGGAGTAGAATCTATTACTGAGAGATGCTTAACTGAAGGCTAATAAGTTAATAGTAAAGAAAATAAAAAATTAAATAATTTATTAATAATTTATTTAAAAAAAAGGTATAATGCTATGTTACAGCTTAAAATATTGTATACTACCTGTTAAGTAAGTAGTTTTTTTAATTTTCGTATGAAAATAAAAATAAAAATATTAAATTTAGTAATAAATAAACTTGCTAGATGTTATTTTATCCTTTTTCATACGATTTTGTTAATCCAACTCAATATAACTATGCTGCCAAAAATGCTAATGGATATTGTCAATCTACTAATTAAGGTAAATTTTTAAAAAGTTTTATGTTATTAATAATATAAAAATATTGCAGCTAATTCTATAAGTTGTGCTGGTCCTTAGCTCTGTCTTCAAGGAGATTAGTGTGTATCACTTAATGATAGCAGTTATCAAAGTAGTTCATATGTAGGAAGAGATGCAAACAGCTAGATTTGTATAGGTAGCAGAAGTTATTTTGCATCTTATTGTAAATTAAATTATTGCTTGATTCAGAATTAATGCGTTGAGCTAGATTCTCTTTATGTTGGTAGAGAATACCTATCTTCTAAATGCTTATTGAATGGCTAAATAGCTAATTAGAAAATTAAATAATGCATTGAAGGGTATATTTTAATTTTGATGATTCTCAAAAAAATGAAAGATTTATTATAAATACAATAGATATTGCATTAAATAAGTTAATCCATCATCTTATTCATGTATACTACTTGATTATGATTAATCTAAAAATGCACTAGGTAATTTTTATATTTTAATTTTAAACTAAATCTAAATAATAGGCACCATCATTTTAAAAAATTTTCATTTGTTAATAAAATAAGGTTACAATAGTGATATGGAGTGTTTAGGAGCTAACCAACCTGTTGCTGTAATTTATTATTAATAACTTTAATTTGCTGTAGATTTTCATTAATTAAAATCTAATTAAATGATCGACATGTTTTTATTTATTAATTTTCTAACACCCAAAATATTAAAATATTGAGGGGAAATTGAAAAGGGACTTAATAAGAACCTACAGTAATATAAATGAATATTTTTTAATCACAAATATTTTAAAAGATTAAATGTTATCCAGGATAGTCATGCTTGCTGGGAAATACATGCTAGTATGTAGATCCTCTGGTTGATAATAAATGCTCGTAAAATGGTAATTAATGTTCTTAACAATTAGATAATTGCGACTTATGTAATTATTATTACTGCCTCACGCCTGTAAATTTTAAAACTTGTATTCCGATGGGATCAAATTGCTAAGACATTTAAGGTATTTTTTAAATTTCTTTAAAAGTATGATTTATTTTTTTTATGTTTCTTAGGTAGATGTGCTGATCCATAATCCGGGTAATGCAAAATTTGTCCTCTAAAAACCTGCTTGGATTAGAAAAGTGGAAAATGTATAGCATTTAAAGATATGCCAGTCAAAGAAAATGAATGTATAATATAAATAAGACCTGATAAGCCATGCTAATTTATGGATATGAATAATTATAAAGATGATACAAGTTTATATTGTGCTGATGAAGATAATGTATGTGTCATTCAAAGTTTTGGAAATATGTCTTTAAAATGCTTAAGATGTCCAACTAATTTTATAAATATTGGTGATAGACAATGCTTAACTATGTAGCAAAGAGATACTAGCTAAAAATAAAGTATAGATACAACCTTTTCTTTGAATATAATTTATGTCTAAGAAGGTACTTGTTAGGGAACTATTTGTAACACTTTACAAATAACAAAATGTCCAACAGGGTAAAATATAAATTAATATTTATATAAATTATATTTACTAATTTCTTTAATATAAAAGATGCTATTCCTGCAAAGATCTCAATTTTTGTACCCAGTGCATAGAAGGATATTTTTTGTATAAAAATTAATCAGATTAAAGTGTTTAATGTGTTTAGTGCGATTATCTCTATAGTACTTTAAATTAATATCCAGATACTTACAGGATAGCAGAAGGGACTACCTAAATCAGTTAAAAATGCCTTGATTGTAGTCTTGAAACTGGAGTTTGGTATAAAATTTCATTTAAAATTTTTAGAATAAATTCATTTAATAAAATATTTTAGGAATAACAATTTAATATTATCAAAGGTTTGTTAGCAAATAATATTAAAATTTACAATTAATCAAACAAAAAACTTGGTTTTGATAGAAAACAAACCTCCATTTGCTTTAAGCTACACAATTACTTTAAACAGCTCTTAGAACACTTTTTAGTATCCAAAATACTAATTAGTTAGCTCAAAATTATGTAATATTTTATAATTTTCAATCAGTGACTTTTTTTAAAACCACTATTTTAGTGAAGTAATTAAGTAGTTAATTTTTGATATTTGCTATTTAAAAGTAAATTTAATATCTTTCGAACTAAATTTCATTTTTAATTTTTTTTCTTTTTTTATAGTTTATTAAACATTTTTTATTTAGGTACAATAAATTAATGCACATTTTGTCAGTTCTAATTATAAAATAACTAAGAACAATAAATATGTTTAAAATGTTAGCTAGGTTATTACTTAGATCAATAAGGTTAATGTCAATAATGTTAAAGTGGGTGCTTATAGTGTGAGTTAGGATTTTTAAATAGCTAAGGAGTCAAACTTTATTATTATGAAATTAGTAAGGAGCAACGATAAAGCTTAAGTTCAGTAAGCATAATTCCAATGTGCTAGGATTGTAAACCTACATATATTATTTCTTATAATTTAACAACATGCGATAATTGTGGAAAAAATTGTACTTCATGCTCATATGGTAATTTTTATTGAAAAATTTTAAATTCCTTTTTAATTTTTTTAAAGCTAATCAAAATAGTTACTTTAACATTGGTGAAACTAACAATATTTAGTTAACATAAGATAATTATAAATCTTATAATATATTTAAATAATGTAACAGCTGTTCACTTGGCTCTTAAACTTAATCACCAAATGGTAAATAATTTGTTTATTAATTTAAATTTATTAATTAATAAATTAGGATTCGATTGTGGTGCATCAATATAATTCTGTGCTCTCCATTCCCTTATAAATAAAGCCACCGGTTAAGTTAACTTAGTTTATGATTTATCATATTATGGTGAATCTGGTTCTACTAAAGACTCTAGTTTAATATGTATTTCTTGCTCATACCAATACATTTTATCAGGTGATAAAAAATTTTGTAAATAAAATTATGATGTCAAAGATGTAAACTGTTTATAATTCTAAAATGATAATGCTTCTTGCAAATTGTGTAAAGAGTTCGCACTTAATTATGATACTAAAAAATGTGATGTCAACTTCAAATGTCTTCAATCAGTAATAATATTTATAGTTATTTTATCTAATTATTTTCTAAATAATAAGTGAAATTATTTATTATGTTCAAATCATAAACAAATAATAAAATAAATTATAACAATTTAAATTCATAATAAACGATTAATTTTATTCTATAAAATAGATAAGTGGATGTGATAAGTGCTTATACTAATACTATAAAGACTAATAATAAGTATAATAAATTTATTTTACTTGCCTTCAATGTTCTTAAGACAATTACATGGTAACATTTCTTGGATGTGTACAGTGTTAATAGGGATGCTCAAGATGTTATGAAATAGGTTATGATTCATAAAAGCAAAGATTTAATATAACTGCCCATATTATGTATGAGGATTTTTCGTATGATATAGACTCAAGGTTGAACTACAAAAAACTATTAAATGTATAGACATTTTGTAGCTCATGTCTTGATGGCTACTATTTTGAACCTATTCAAAAAATTTGTATTCCATATCCATGCGGTCAGTTATGTAATAACTGTATTTTTAAGCTTAATAGATTTTTTTGTCTTGATTGTAATTAAACAGCTGTATTGTAATAGATTTAGCCAATACAGCTCTTTATGGGCAACTTCTTTTTTGGATAAAATTTTATTAGTTAACAAATTCAAATAAGCACATTTACTGGAGACTAAAAATCTTGCTAGGCATGTCCTTATTTGTAAAATTATTTATTTATTTATTTTATTATTTAATTGAATATTTTTAAAATAGGTGCGAATCTTGTGATTAAACGAACAACTTATTCAAAAACAGTTATTCGATTTATCAAACTTAGTGTTTTTCATGCAAAACAATTTAACAGCTGTAAGTAAATAGTTAAGCATTTCAGAGTTATTTTCAAGGCTATGAAATAAGATTCGATAAGAAAAGATTTGCATGCACTTTGTGTAAGATTGGAGATTAATCTTGTTATTTCAAAAAAATCACAAAATTATATGTTAATTGTGCTAAAATATCAAACAATAATGTTGGTGATGGAACAAGATAAATTCCATTTAATATCAATATGATTTCAGAAATAGCTGATTTCGATAATTTAATTTTAGGAGAAAACAACCCAAATTTTGCTTTAGTTGCTTTAAATGAAATATCTTTAAAAGAACTTGAATTGTAACTAATATTTTCTTAAGAGCAATCTCAATGCTAACTTCTGAAACCGCTTTAAATAAAAACAAATTTGCTGCAAAAAATTTAATCTATAGATGTGTTGCATCTAAATATTACTTATGAATAAGTTAATAACAAGTAATTTCCCTTCTTATAGATGTATCCTACAATTATTTAAGGCTTTACAAATGTTTCTATTTCTAATATGAATATTGATTCGTATTCTCCATATTTCGACTAATTTAAAATTGGCTTTTAAATATCATCAACAAATTTAAAATAGGTTTATTTAAATAATTTAAAATTCTAAAGAGGTTTAAATGGTCCATAAAATGTTCTTAACATTTTTATTAGCAACCTGATAAATAATTTAATCTTAGAAAAAATAACTTTTGAAAACTTGCAATATTATTAATCATCAGCAATTTAACTATTCTATTCTTAAAATTAAATTATTACTGACTTTTAAATTTTTCTAGACTCTATCAACATATCTAAAGTAAAATATTTTTTTTTTCATTAATAAATAATTTAAATTTTATTTACCATAATGAGTATTTATGAAAAATTATTTTATGGTGAAAATTTCTAAATTTCAAACAAGTATTATGGATTTTTAAATTTTTTACCATAAAATAAAGATTCCATGTTTTTCTTTCCCCCACTCTAATTTTATCATTATTGAATAAATTAATATTTTATGCCAAAAGGTTACATTCAATGCTTCAAGTTTTATTTAGATCAGCCAAAATAATAGAAAATTAACTATTCAAAATAGCCAAATTTAATATTCTTATTTGGATAATTCTAGCACTCTATTTACCTATTTAACATTTAATTAATAAAATATTTATTTGCTTAATATTATTAACTTAACTATTATGAATAATCTGATATCAAATTATTCGAAAATACTCTCTAATAATCAATTTGTAAGTTCAACATTATCAAATATTTTAATTGCAAATAATACATTACAAATGAATGCCTAAAATTTAGGTTTTAATCCTTCATTATTTGAATTTAACAGTCTTTAGGCTAAATCTATAATTATTTGTAATAATACAATTAATGGTTATGTATTCTTAAGTGCTCTTAGATAATCAATAAATTTTTCTAATGATTTATATCTAACTGATATACAATTTTATTAGAATATAATCAACAGCAGTTAATAAATATTTTTAAATGATAATAATCAGTTAATCAATTCATTTATTATTTAAAAGGCAAGTATCTATAACAATCAAATTATTAACAGCGCTTCTCTTGAACTTTAAATATGCTCGTTTATTAGCCTTTCAAATGTTAATATTTTAGTTGTTCAAGATATTTCATTAATGAACTATGGCTAAGTATAATTTTTAAAAGCTGAAAAAGCAAACAATTTCAAATTAAATAAATTGAAAGGTAATTAAACTAAAGTTTATGTTAATAATTATTCTATCATAGAAATATAAGGATTATATTAGTAAATGGCTATAAAGAATATTATCCTCTCAAATATTATCTATTAAAAATCACTAATTGAAATAACTATTAAGTAAAAAATGAAATAATAATTAACCAATAAATTTTTCGTTATGAAAGATGTTTACATAACAAATTGTACATCAAATATCACTCAATAATAATACAGTACAACTCCAATACATATAGATTCATAAATTGAAGATACTGTTACAGTTATAAATATAGAAGTCTAAAACTCGTTGATGATTCAAAATTTAAAAGCAAATGTATTTTTTTTCTTTAATAAAAAATAAAATTCTTTAGCCTTTTAATATAAATTTATTATTAACTTTTTAATTTTATTTACTATTAATTAAATATTAAAAGCTTTTACATAATATGAAAAAATTTTAATAAAAAGGAAGTTCCAGCTAAAATATCTTCATGTGCCTACTTTGAAGCTTTGATAGGAAACATAGAGTTGATTGACTCTAAGTTCATTAACAATTTTTCTGTTTAGAAAAGTAATTGTTTGATTATAAATACAAAACAATTCACTATCAACAACTCCATCTTCGAAAACTATGACTCAAATATAGACTTTTCAAATACTACAGTACTAGGAGGATTTATATAGTCTTTTACTTAATAAGCAAATATAATTAACACTCACTTTGAAGGTGGGAGAGCTTTAAAAGGAGGAGCTATTTATTTAGTTTTTGACATTATTGGCTATTTAAATATTTAAGATTGTTCATTTGTTAGCAATTTAAGTTTGAATTTGTTTATTAATGAAAATTAAGGAGGAGCTATTTACATAGATTCTTAACTTTGTGGATTGCAAGTAGAGATAGTGTCAACTAGTTTCTTATCTAACACTGCATATAATTAAGGTGGAGTCTTATTTGTTTAAAATTCTTAATTTAAGAAATTTATCAGTGTAGTTTAATCTGAGTTTATTGATAATTTTAGTTAAGAAGGCTCATTAATGTATTTAAATTTCTAATCAAAATATAAAAATGTGTTTTTAATGACAGATTCTTTATTTAGCTACAACCCAGTACATTTTTAATAAAACACCTTGAAAAAACATATCAATAATTATTTTTAAGCTGATAATTTTAACTTTTAATAACTTTTATTAAACGGGTTTATTGAAATAAATCTTATAAACAACAAATTTATCATGGAAAATCTGTAATATGATTCTGCTGTCTAAGCATACTATGGGATGAAAACCTTATTTTAAGTATCAAATACTCAGTATTTTAAAGATTTAAATAGTTTATATCAAAATATTAATTATTAAGTTTCTCTTATTTAGTTGTTAGATATCTTGTAAATTAACATCTAAAATACTTAATTTGATAGCATAATTAGCTAAATAGCAAAAACATTCATACAAATAACTTCTAACTTCACTTATATTTAAGAATCTAAATTCAATAATAATAAGTGCTTAGCATGCAACAAAGGGTTAGTTCAGCTAAATAGTTACTACTTAATTATTTTAAAAAGTGATTTTGGATTAAATTAAGTGCAAGATAAAGGAGTTTTGTACATTAGTTAAATTAAAAACACCATCCCTAATTAGGACTTAAGGTTTTTGCAAGAAATTCCAGACTTATACTACCCCTTTTATATCTCTTTTGTTTCATTTATAAACAATTTTTCCTAAAAATCTTCAGGTGCTGTTTATGTAGATAGCTCAAGTGCTTCATTTTTTAATTGCTCTTTTATTTACAATAAGGCTAGCTAAGGGAATGGAGGAGCTATTTACTATAAAGGCCTTGAACAAATAACTAATATAAAGATTTAAAATAGCTTATTTTTTTATAACTAAGCTTAAATTGGAGGAGCTATATTCTCTGAGAGTGGTTAAGCAGTATAAAATCTTTATACCAAAAATATATTTTAAAGTAATGTGGCTAATCTATTTTCCTCTAACACTTACTAATACCCCCATCATATGATTCCAATTTAAAATGGAACTTAACCAAAAAATAATACTGTTATACACTCTAGTGGAAAATTTAGTGTAAATTACATTCAAATTATTTTAAGAATAAAATTAAATAATTTAATATATAGGATGACCTAGTTATTTAGTTCATGACATAATAAAACGAATTTTATATTGAACATCAAGGCAATATCACTCTTAATATTTTATTGAATGACACTTCTTATGCTTATCTGAGCAGTCAGTAAATTATATAAAAAAGTGGTAGTTTTAAACTAAATTAGTTAAATCTAAATGGAATATTTGGACTAACTGTGAAGCTAACTTTTTCTTCAGATTTAATTAAAAGTCCTGTTTATGATTAAATCACAGGTGAAATAATTTCATATAATAATGATAATCGCACATTTGATTTGACAGTTAAATTTGTTGAAGGTTGTGAGTTAGGATATTAACATGTCAAAGATTAAAAATTTGATTATTGTTAAAGATGCAATAATCCATTTTACAATACCTTCCCTGGTTAAAAATGCATTAAATGTCCTAATTATGGAATATGCGATGGATATATGATTTATATTTAAGAAGGTTATTGGAGATTAAACTTAAATTCTTCAGATTTTTATTAATGTAAATCTGATGCAAATTCTTGTTCAGGTGATTTAGATATTTATAAAAGCAAATGTAAAATAACCAGAAATTCTGATATACGATATTGCCGAAAAGGTACATTTTAAAAGTATACTTAGAAAATTTTATAAAAAGTATTTTTAAATGAATAGGATTTGTTGGACCTTTATGCTCTGACTGTGATATATATGGTAGATATTGGAAAGGCTCTTATGTTTAAGATGGGAACTTAGGCTGCATAAAGTAAAATTCTTATTATATCAAATATAAAATAATAGTTGTATTTTATTTAAAGCTGCTCTTAAAGTGGTAGTTCGATATGGCTATTTGTTTTGATTGTTTTTGCTAATTCACTTTTGACTTTGTATATGGTTAATAGCTACTTGGGATAAGTAGCTTAAAATATTTAAATGAAAATTCTTTATATAATGAAAATATATACTTCTAGAAATATATAATTGACAAGTTTTTATATAAAGCTAATAACATCCTACTTACAAATATTCATGATAGTAAGTGATATCATAAAAGCTTAATTATAAAATTACCAAAATTTCTTTAATTTTGCATCAGATCCTAACAAGAAAGCTTTACTTTCATTAGATTGCTCCTTAACAGAGTTCTACAAAAGCGAAAATATAAGTTTTATTTTTATAAAAATAATATTAGGATAGTTAACAATAGTTTCATATGTTGTCTTCTTCATAGTTTTTTACTTAATTTAGAGAATAATTAGAAAATAGAAAATAGTATTGATTGATATATTTTCTGGAATTAATTTCATCTATCTAGTCAGTCAACCATCTGTTGTTCAACAATTAATAGGAAGTGTAAAATATAAATTTTATGATTTTATTTAATTCAATTTTTTTAAATGACAATTTTTTTGTTAAAGCTAAATAAATAAATAAAGTTGAACTAAAAGCATAGTTTTTTAAATTAAAATTATTTTTGAATAAAAAAACAATAGGCTCTTTGTGTAGATTAATATGGATTAATCTTTGTCAAAAATTTTCCTTCTGTTTAGTGTGATAAATAGTTATATTTACATAGAACTATGATAATATTTACTTTAATGCTTATATGGGCTGTCTTAGTTCCTTTATTTTTGTTATATAATTTAAGAAAAATCAAATATCACTTAAATTAACTGAACAATTTAAAACTTTTTGGAATATTTTATTTTGATTTTAAAGAGCAATTTTACTATTGGGAATTGATAAAGATTTCTTTAAAATCAGTAATTGTAGTAATAAATAACATGTTTGTTGATGAATAAAATCCTTTAAAAGCATCATTACTTTGCTTTTTACTGTTGGTGTACTCATTGTCAATAAAATAATGTAAATTTCATTTCATTTAGTGATTAAAATGTTAATAGCTTTTTAGATTAACCTAACAGCAATCAAACTTTAAATTATATTGAGGAATTAGTTTACATTTTATGCTCTATAAGTATTGGCTTGTGTGCTTACTTATCTGATAATTAAATTGTTTAAGATTAGTAAAGCAAAGATATTGCATTCTCCTTTCTAATAATTATCAATCTGTTCTCTGTTGGCATTTTAATCAAAAACATAGTTGTTATTGTTCTTAAAGAATAATTAACAAAATCAAGCAACTTAGTTGAAAAAAAACTTTAAAATTGGCCAAGATTAAAATCTATTTTGAAAAAAATTGGTTATATTGATAGGAATAGAATTTTAAAGCTTTGGAAAAACTTAAGAAAATTAGTTTAATCTATTAGGTTTAAATAAAATTTTATTTATTACAATTAAATTTAAAGCCATAATATAAATATTTATTATTAAAAAAGCAAGTATGCCTTTTCAAATAATATCTATGCAAATACTGAACATAAATGATTAATTTTATTTATATTATATATTATTTATAAAATCTTTTTTTAATAAATTCTCTATAAAAATAGTTTACTATTTTAATATTTTGTTGTTTTTATCTTCATCTAATTCTTTTTTTACCATTTTTAGTTTAGTTTATAGTTTAATGAGATAATTAATTAGAACTTGTAACAAAAAATTAAATATTTAAAAAGATTGGAGATTGTTTATAAATATATTGAAAAATTAATTTAATTCAAATTAATAGATAATCTTTAACAAATAAGCTTGTATTAACTTAAAATATTTGAAGAAATAAATGCTTCTTCTGAAAAATATTTTAAATTTTGAGCTTATTAGCAGGAAATTTAGATAAAATAGAAAGATATAATTTTAATTTTTTTAAACATTAATTAGTTTTTAATTAAAATAAATAATTTTCACTATAAATTATTTAACTTAATTTTTCCATCTGATGATTAACAAATTTATTACTTAATTTTACTTATAAAATATTGAAAAAATTAGTTTTTAAGATCTTTATTATAATGTCATAAAAGGATTTATTTTGGTATAAAGTAAAGTATATTTATTATTTTATATTTTAAAATAATAAGAATATAATTTTTTTAATTTTTTATACTATTGTTCATATTTTAAGAAAATTTAAATGTTGCTTAATCATCCTTAAAAAATGTTAATTTATGGATTTTAAAAGCAAAGATAAATTAACAAATATTTATTGTAATATTTTTTTATTAGTTGAAATATTAAAAAAACTAAATTTATAGTAAGAGTGAATTTTACAATAGATTTATCTTTTTAACTCTAGAAAGAATACTAATTTAATTTTTTTATTATAAAAAAATTTTAAGTATACATTAGCTAATTTAAGCATTTGAAACAGTATCAAAAAAATTAATAGTAAGATAGAAATTGCTAATTATTTCAAATTTACAAATGTATATGATTTCATTTACTTTTCAGAGAAATTATAAAAAACTAATATTTATTTTAAGCTTTTCCAAGCTTTACATTTTATATAGATGGTTTTTGCTAGAATTATTGAAAACAATTATCGTTAACTTATTTTTATTTAGAATAGAAAGCTTATTTTGCATTGTAAGGATTTTTAATTAGAATGTAAAGATTTTTAATGAATAAATAATTTGATTATAAAACAAAAGATTAAGCATTTCTTAAATTAGTAATATTAATCTAGCACAATATTTTTAAAATAAAAAATATATATATATATTAGATTTATTTATTTTTCATAGAAATAAATAAAAATTAATAATTATTTTAAGCTTTCCCAAGCTTTATATTTTATCAAATAGATGGCTTTTACTAGAATTATTGAAACTAATTATGGTTAACTTATTTTTAATTAGAATAGAAAGCTTATTTCATATTGTAAGGATTTTTAATTAGAATGTAAAGATTTTTAATGAATAAATTATCTGAATTTATAAAAAAAGTTTAAGCTTTTCATAAAATTAGTATCATTAATCAGTATTAATCAGGAGCAATATTGTTTAAAAAATCTATAAATATAAATCTCAATTCTGATTAGCTTCATATAATTTTCAAATTTATAAAAAATGATTTTTTTATATGTTCAATTTCTTATTTAAAAATGTATTTTAAAGGGTAAAATAGTATAATAAATATTATATATATTAATTCCCAGCCCACATAAAACAAAATTCATATGAATCAATCTTTAATAAATTTAAATCTATTGTATTTGATTATTGCGTTAACGCTAACGCAAATAAATTTCATACATTAAGCCAAATATAAATTGCTTGAATTTTCAACTTCTATTAAAGTCAGTCAATACTTTAAATAGATTAGATCTTTTAAATATTATAATATTAAAATAAGAAAATAAAATAAAGGAAATTAAATTTAATTAAAATAAAATAAAAAAATGAGCTAAAAGCTTATAACAATTGTTTTAATAGTACTAGGATTAAATTATATCAGTTGTTAAACTGAAATCGATATGATTACTGTCAGCAAATAATCCTACCTCTATCTTTCCTAACCTTATCTTAAAAGTGAAATGGCTTCTGATTCTAATATCTATGAATGCATGGGAATTAATGAATACTTTGAAACTTTTGCATACAACTCTACTTTAGTTCAGAATATAACCCTTTAATCTCACAATTATATCCATATCTCATTTGATGTAGCCTTTATTAACTTTAAATCAACTTTAGTCAATTCTATTTAATATGGGCAAGTTGATATTAATGGATAAACTACTACATTTTCAACAACTTTAACTTAAAATAATTACCAATGTATTCCAAAGGGTAATATAAAAAATATTGATAGTAAAAGTTAAGTATCAATAATTTTAAAACATTAAGGCGATCTTTAATTGGCATTTAGTGCAATTAATTTTGGTAGTTTGGCTAGACTAGGCATTTCGAATATTGTTGTCGACAGTATTTTATGTGGTTAAAATGCCTAGTTAGATTCAGATACTTTAACTTGTGTGTGCTCAAAAGGTTCTTAAGAAACAATAGGAAATAGCGAAAGTAATGGAATAATTTATCGTAAAAAGTTTTGTCTATGAGCTAAAATATAAATATATAAAAAAATAAATAAATAAATGTATTTTTGCAATTTATATAATTCATCTATTAGCATACATTTTTACAAAATTTTTTAACACTTAAATATTTAGCAGACAAATAAATACACCTTAATTTATAACATTAACCTAATTAAAAATGAATTAAATAGTTATAATTAGGTATATTTATCATAAAATTTTTATATTAAGTCCATAAATATTACACCAAAAGTGCATGAGGGTTTACATATCAAAATATATATAAAAAATAATAAAACTATATATTTATTTATGTTATATAAAATATGTAAATTACTTTTAAAAATAATTTGATTAAAAGATATTAACTTAGAATTTACAAGAGAGAATAAATGTTAATTAAAAATATAAATTAGGTAGAAGTAACTATTTCTTATTAAACGTACATAAAATTAATTTTAATTTTGGTAATAAAAACATATGTAATTAGTTTCTTAAAACAATAATCTAAATTTTAGATTGTTAATTTAGATATTTGAAATGAACATATAATTATTTAAAATAAATAGGAAATAAATAAATATTTTATAAAATTTACTTATGTAAGTAATATGATTTAAGGTTTAAATTCAGCATTCATTTTAAGCTATTTTAAGCCTATATCTTTCAAAAGGTAAATTTTTATTAGAATTAACTACAAAAGAATTTATCTATTTTCAATAGAATAAATAGAATAGAAAAAATTTTTGAATTGTAAGGATTTTTAAATAGAATGTAAATTTTTTGAATTAAAATGCGTTATTAATAAATATGTAAGGATTTTTAATTAATTTGTAATGGAAAAAAATTGATTAGATTGTAAAGATTTTTAGTTAGATTGTAACTTTAAATAAATTAAAATTTAAATCGTGCAATAATCTTTGGAAGGAAAGATATAACATAAACCTTAATATCATCTAATATGATGCTTTCGTTTTTATTTTACAAAAAATATTTTTTATATTTTAAAGGTAAAACAAAAAAATAAAACTAATAGATATTTTTATTGTTTTCAATAAAACATATATTATATGAATTAATCTTTAAAAGATTTAAATCTTTTTAGTAATTTTTCATTTTTTCATTTCATTAACGCTAACATAAATTCAGTCTTTTGATAATTCAAAGAGAAATTGTAAGTAATTACAACTTCTTTCAACGTTAATCAATAATTTAAATAGATTGGATCTTTAAGTTTTGTAAAATTAAAATAAACAAATAAAATAAGTAAATTCAAGTAATAAAAGTAAAATACTTAAATGAACTAAAAGCTTATAACTTTTGCTTTATTGATACTATCACTAAATTGTATTAATTGTTATACTGAAGTTGATATGATTACTATCAACTAATCCTCTTACCTCTATCTTTCCTAAGCTTAACTTAAAAGTGAAATGGCTTCTGATTCAAATATCTATAACTGCACAGCAATCAATGAATACTTTGAAACTTTTGCTTATAACTCTTCTTTAGTTCAAAATTTCACTCTTCAATCTCATAATTATCTCCATATCTCATTTGATGTAGCCTTTCTTAATATTAAAGAAGTTTTGGGTGGTATTATTAAATACGGTCAAGTTGATGTTAATGGATAAACAACTCAATTTTCAACAATTGTTACTTATGATAACTATAAATGCATTCCAAACAATCCTTATTATGTTGATGGAAAAACAAATATTTCTATCACTTTGCCACATAATGGTAATCTCAACTTGACATTTAGTACAAGCGATTTAGGTAGCTAGGCTAGATTAGGAATTTCTAATATTGCTGTTAACAGTATTTTATGTGGTAAAAATGCCCAACTAGATTCAAGTACTTTAACTTGTGTGTGCTAATAAGGTTATAAAGAAACTCTAACTGCTTATGGAAGTCCTGGGCATATTTACTATGAAAAGCAATGCTAATGAAATAATATAATTAATTACATAAATAAATATTTTTTTGTAATTTATAATATTTATCTATTAAAATTCAGTTTCTATTAAATTTTTTAGTTTGAAATATTTTGAGAAAAGATAAATATACCTTACGCGAAAATCATTATAAAATAATTTTTTTTTTTTTCGTTTATTTTAATAAGATTTAAAAATTTAACTTGATTAATTTTTACTAAATTCTAAAATAAGAATTTAAAAACAAATGTCATTAATCTTAAAAAATGTAAAAAAATTTATAGTAATATTTTTTTAAAAAACTGAAATATTAAATAAAATAAATTTGTAAATTTAATGAATTTTATTTTAGAGTTATCATTTTAAATTTAGAAATAATATTGATTATTAAATTATTTAAATAAAAATTTAAATAAAATTTGTTAATTTGAGTATTTTTTGTATGAGTTAATTTTGATTTATCAGAAAAAATTAGTAGTAAAATGGAAAAGACTATGTCAAATATGCAAATATGTTATGAGTTAATTTTTAAGCGAAGTTATAAAAAATGAATATTTATTTTAAAATTTCTCAATCTTAATAATCAAATAGATGATTCTTATTAGAAAAATATCAATTATGGTTAATTTACTTTCAATTAGAATAGAAAACTATTTTTGTGTTGTAAGGATTTTTAATTAGAATGTAAAGGTTTTTAAGGAATAAATGGTTTGAATAGATATGTAAAGATTTTTAATTAATGTGTAATGAACGCACTTATATTTGGTTGCAAATATTTTTAAATAAAATGTAAACATTTTATTAAATTAATATTGTAAATCAAGCACAATATTTATTAATACAATATAAATATATTAACCTTAATGCTAATTAATATCAGTTGTAATTTTCACAATTATAAAAAATATTTTTTTATTATTAAAATTTTTTAAGTTTCATGTTTATTAATAAAAAATTTATTAGAAGTAGAAATATTTTATATTAAATATATTTGTAAGGAGTTTTTCATAATTTTATTAACGCTAACGCAAATTAAATTTCATCAGATAAGATAAACTGAAATTGCTTGAATTTAAATTTCTATCAAAGCTGATCAATAATTTAAATAGTTTAGATTTTATAGTATTATAATATTAAAATAAACAACAAAATAAATAAAACACAAATTAACCATAATAAAATATTAAAATGAGTTAAAAGCTAATTACTTTTGTTTAACTAATACTAGCATTAAATTATATAAATTGTTAAACTATAATTGATATGATTACACTGAATAAATACTCCTACCTCTATCTTTCATAACCTTATCTTTAAAGTTAGATGGTTTCTGATTCTAATATCTGTAACTGTACTGCAATCAATTAATACTTTGATACTATTACTTACAACACTTCATTAGTTCAGAATATAACTCTTTAGTCTCATAATTATCTCCATATCTCATTTGATGCAGTCTTCATCAACATTAAACTAGTTACTAGTAATATCACTTAGTATGGTCAAGTTGATATTAATGGACAGATAAATACTTTTTCAGCAATGGTTGGTGATGAATACAACTGCATGCCAAAGACTAATGTCTTTTAAGTTGATGGAAAAACTAATTTTTCAAAGGTTTTACCTCATAGCGGTAATCTTAACTTAACATTTAGTAAAAATAATTTAGATATTCATGCAAGATTAGGTATTTCTAATATAGTTGTTGATGCTATTTTATGCGGTAATAACGCAGAAATAAATAATAGTACTTTGAGCTGCATTTGTAAACAAGGTTTTACAGAAACAATTACTTCTCATGGAAATCCTGGACACGTTTACTATGAAAAATAATGTTTATGAATTAATTTATAATTAATTAAAAACAAATAAATACATAAATATGTTTTTGTAATTTATGTTAGCACTTAATTTATTAGTGTTGATTTTTCTATGAAATAAATTTATTATTAAATATTTTAAAATATAAACTAAAAAAAAGTGATCTCGCTAATCTATAGTGCTTATTTCGCACAGCAGCACTTATACTCAGCAAAGATAAATTATAAAGTGTGCAGGAAAAAAATGTTGATTTTTGTGAGTGTGCACATGTGTTTGCAAGTATAAAAAATAAATTTTTGCCTAAAAAAACTGAATGATAATAGCTTTTTTATAGCAATATTAGATTCTAAAAAAATTTTAAAGACATTAAAGTATTTATGTTAATTTTATAAAATATATTTTAATGAAGAGTATGGAAAATTTTGAAAGAAGTTTATTAAATTAAAATTTTTGATCTTCATTCTGATTTAAAAATTTCTTTTAATTCTAAATGTTAGTTGATTAACACTTTTATTGCCAAAATTATTATAAAATATAATTTTATATTTTATATTAATTAATAATCTT
Organism: Tetrahymena malaccensis 436; assembly: GCA_000231845.2. Taxonomy (NCBI): domain Eukaryota; phylum Ciliophora; class Oligohymenophorea; order Hymenostomatida; family Tetrahymenidae; genus Tetrahymena; species Tetrahymena malaccensis. The sequence continues at coordinate 50,271 of JH720120.1, read as the reverse complement.
TTTACAATATATTAAAAAATTTAAGACAAAATACAAATCATTTATTTGAATTTCAAAACAGTAATTGTTAAATAAAAACTAAAAAATAATAACAATATTATTAATATCAAACTATCAATATTCAACATTTTGAAATACTAATCTCTTCATTTTAATTACATGATTAGTAAATTTTTGTTTTGATATTTACCGAAAACCATTAGATCTATTTATTATTAAAATGAATATTTTTTATAGAAATATTAAAATGTTCAATAAAGAATAAAAAGTAAAATGTTAATTAAAAGCACTGATTATTATTATTGAATAAACATAAGAAAATATAAGTTTACTATAAATTTAAAATCAAAGATGAAAGTTTTAAGCTTTTTGCTAATTCAGATACCAATTAGAATTCTCCTTAATCAATCATATAATTAAACCTTTTAACATAATTTTAAATATTAGATTGCTAATGATGATTAAAACAAAAAAAATAAAATGAAATACGCTAAATTAAAAGAGAAAAAATAATTTATTAACTTTTGAAATAATAAGATATATATTTCATTTATATAAAAATGTATAATATTTGCCATATTTGATTTTCAATTCAAAAAAATCAAGTTAATTTAATTACGATAAATCAAGGTTCAAACTTGAGAGCTTTCTGCATTTTAATAATTCAGTAGCTAAATTTAAAGCTATTTGATTATCTATTTAATTTTGTCTTTTATAAGAATAAAAGTAAAAATGATTTAATTTGATTACAATCAATTAAATTAAGTAAACAATTTTCCAAAAAATTAAAATAATAAAATGAATTTTTAGTTTAAAAAATTTGAAATTGAGAAATATAATTATAATAATTATATGCTAATTGTTAAAATATAGATACCTTAATACAAGTTCTAATGATAAAAGGTTAACCAAATTTGCTAATCTAGAAAATAAATTATGGCTTTCATAACTATTGATACCAATATTCCTTTTAAATATATGAAGTGAATTAAAAAATTGAGGAAAAATGATGAAATTTAAAAATTAATTAAAAAAATTGAATTAATAAATATATTTTTGATGAAATTTAACTTGTGATATTAAAAAATATTATTTTAAAGATAATTTATTTACGATAAATCAAGTACCAAAGTTTAAAGCCTTAAACATTTTTGTAATTCAATGAATAGATTTAATACTCCTTCTTACTTTATATTGTTAGATCTTAAATATTAATTTAATAAATTAAATTACTTTTTAATATTATTTAAAAATATAAACAATAATGAGCAACAAAAATAAAAAATATTCTAAAAAGAAAATTTAATAAGCTTTATTCTTAATAGAATAGAAAAATATTTATATAAATAGAATTCTATTTTTTGTTATATTTCCAAAATAAAATTTTTACTAAAAGTAAAATTTTAAAACTTAGAGATGCCTGAATTTCCCTAGCTCAATAGTTAAATTTTATATTCCTTGATTTCCAATCTTATTTCCCCTTTTATATTAATTAAATAGATGTTTGATCTAAAGGAACTAAAACTAATTAAACGAGAAATAATTTTAAGCAAGTAGTATTTAATTTTAATGTTTTAATTATTTAGAAATATTGAATGAATGATAAATTAAAAAATAATTAATTACTAAAAATGAAGGATTGTATTTTAGATATATTGACATTTTGCTAATTCGAGGCCTAAATGTTATACTCCTTTGTCCCCAAATCTATTTATCCTTTTTATATAATTTGACCTTATTATAAGAAACCTAAACAAATTTTTTTAATTTATACATTAAATAAAGTGTTAGATTTTAAAGGTATGTGCATTTTGCTATTCCAGATCCTAAATGCTATAACCCTTAATCACTAATGTTATTTTCCCTTTAAAAATAATTTCAGTTGAAATAAAAGATTAATATTAATTGAAAAATAAAATTGATAATTTCAAAATATTAAACCAAAGATTATTGAAATATGATCCTAATCAAGCAATCAATGAAGAAAAAAATACTTTTTTTCTTTAATTTAAAATAAAAGATCGAATTATTAGATATTTACCATAATTGAAGTGTTAATGTTTTTATGTTAATGCAATTTTCTAATCCCTTTCCTAAATTTTGTGCTCCTTAATCGCCAATTTTATGTTCTCTTTTAATTAATTATAAATAAACAACATTCTGTCAATAGAGAAGTAGTATCAAGAATTTAAAAATGTAGAACCTTAAAAAAAGTAGGTCTTATTTACATTTAAAAATATCAATGGTTGTGGTATTATTAAATTATGATATAAATTTAGTAAATTGAATTAATTTACGATAAACTGATTATTAAAATAGATATGTTTGTACATTAAGCTAATTCAAGGCACAGATTAGATACTTACTTTTGATCAATAAAATTCCTCCTTTTCAATATATTTATAATGGTATAAATTTTTAAATATATTTTCTAAAAATAAAACTAAAAATAATTAAAGATTTTTGAACAAGTGCAAAATTGAAACAAAATGAAATATAAATAAAATTTTAAACAATATTTACAAAAAATCAATTTCTAGTACATCATAATCTGCAACTTACTTAAAATATTTATTATTATATTTTTATATGACAAGCTTTTTTAGTTCCTTTTTCAATTTAAGTAATCTTAGTGAATTTTCGTTTATGTTGTACTTTTGCAATTTTTAGAGTAGAACTTATGGCTATGGTCTTTCATTTACATTTGGTTGTAACATTTTGCAGATTATTTTTTTGATAAATTTAATGTGTATTGAAGATTCTAGAAAAGATAAGACTTCAAATATGTTTTAAACCTATAATCTCATAGACTCAAAAGGTGTTAGTTTTCTCTGGATCAAAGCTTAGGTTAATAGAATTCCTATTGAAAACACATCTTTCTAATTTAGATAAAATAATGACGTTTGTTTGTATTTTTTTAGTGCTAGGGATTTAATTTACATATATAAAGCTTGAATTTTATTTGTTTTCTACTTCTGGAGACTATTTGAGAGTGTTATCTTGAAGAGACTTTGATTATTTTAAAAATATTTATTGAAATTTTTTAAATGAATTATCTTTTTTGCAGATACCTCCTATGTTTACTATGTATTTTTTGTATTAAGATCATATAGAAAGGTGTCATCAACTATTTCTATTTTTTATTGAAATTAGAACAAAATTTACATATATTATAAATAAATAGCTACCTATTAAAAATTGATTTGTAGATTTGCTATAAAAGATGTTATGAGATTTTAAATCTCCATGAGCAATATCATTTTACTATATCGCAATCAAATTATTCAGTAGCTAATAGGTTAATGCAACCAATTAATCAAATCTAAAATTATTTATTTTAAGAATCGTATCAAGATTGCCTAAAATATTAAAATTATTAACATTAATTCATATTTTAACACTTGATTACAATTACTTGAGTAAAGCTCAGTAACAATCGCAATTAATCCTAATTATTCATCATAAAAACTTTCAACAATTGATTAAATATATCTGTCGCCGTTGAGCAGTAAGAGTCTCTGAATCCTTTAGTTTAACTCTTAAAACTCATTATTATGTGTTTTAGATATTTTTATCACCTTTATTGCTACTTAGCATTATAATTTGTGAGAATAAGCAATAATTATCTAATAATAGTCTTCTTTTTTAAGTAACTTCTGATATTCGTATTTATTCTACATCAATAAGAGTTTAATGATGTCTTCCTCTAAGTTTTATCTATTATTGTAATCTAAAATTTAACAAAATTATTTACAACCCATAATAATTAAACTAAACTTTAAATCAATTAGCAAAACTAACTTTATTCAATATTTTAATAAAATGTGAGATTATATTAGAATTTAAGCTTAGTTTATCTTTATTAATAAAATATGTTAAAAATCTATATAAATATACAAATTCGATGCATATAATTTATTCTTAAATTTTTAGTCAGATAAAATAATTTTTTTTAAAAATTATAAATAAGCGTTAATTCCTATAAATGGGAAATAACTATTAATTAATTAAATTTATAATTTATCTTAGTAGATTTTATTACAACAATTACTTAAATCACACTAAAAAAATAATTTTCTTATCAGGTGAATGAATTAACATAACACTATTTTATTTGCTAAAACTTTGGTAAGTTAATTAGAGTATGTATTTATTTCATATATTATGTTTATAAATACCCTTATTTAATTATAAAATAGATCTAACTTTCTAAGTATTTCAAATTAATGAATTTATTTTATTAAGCAGGTTATTAATAAGAACAATAAAAATTATTTATTAGTTTGTGTATTTAATTTAAAATCATTAAAAACAATTTTTTATAATTATTTTAATTTATTATTTATTTATGAAGATTATCTAAGTATTCATTTATAAAGATTAGTCATTAACAGTTATGTATTATTAATTAATCACTGAAATTGAATAGGATCTACAATAAATTTATCTATTTTAACTAAATTATTTGACTCAAAGATCATTCGAGTATCACTTTTTTCTTATAAATTCTAATTCTTGCTCAGAATTAAAAAGATCGATGATAATACATAAGTTATGCTTATTAAAATTTAAATTTAATATATTTTATAATCATCAATCATCCATCCCAGCTTTAAAATGAATAAATATATGAGAAAAAATACTAAAATATTTATTAATAATAAAAATTTATAAAATCATCAAATCCATTAAATTTTTGCAGAGATAATTATTTCATATTTAAATAGAATATCCTTTACTTGATTTTTAGCGCTATTGAATAAAATCAACAACCTATAAAATATATCTATTACTAGTTTAAGTAGATTAAATTAGAAAATTTTATAACTTAATTTTTTTTCCTTTTTTAATTTTACAATTTATGTTATAGATGTACATTTTTATGTTGTAAGGATTTTTAATTAAATTGTAAGGGTTTTTAATTAAGTAGAGTTTTGAATTTATATGTAAGACTTTTTAATTAGATAGTAAGGAGGCATTTTTTAATTGAATGTAAGGATTTTTTGTTAACTTGTAAGTCTTTTACAACTTTCAAAAATCTTAAATAATTCAGCGCATTTTTTTTAAAATAAATTTTGAAATATTTTGCTCAAAAAAATATGCTTATAAAAAAAATTTACTCTATTTTACAAAAAATAATAGTTATTTTGATACAAATATGTATTAATATGTTTTTTATTGAGCTAATTTTGCATATCTTTAATGACAGATTTAAAAAATATATACCTTATATTATTTGTAAGGACATTCAATGTTATTTTGCTTTAAAAATTGAGATTTTTGGATTATTTTATATAAATTGATTTTAAGTAATCTGTTACTTCTAAGACACTTTTATAGATATGTTAAGGTACCAAAAAAACATTAGAATATTTATAATGAATACTTACTTTAGCATCTAAAAAAGTTACACAACAAATTTTATTAACGCAAATAAAAATTAAATTTATCTATCAAAAATAGAAGCAATCTATCTATTTCTTATTTAATGTGCTGTAAATTTTATCATAATGAATTTCTTTAAAAACCTTATATCTGTTAATTTTTATAATATTAAATTAAACAAAAAAATATAAAGCAAATCAAAATAAACAAATAAAAAATGAGATTACTAATTTCTTTAGCTTTGCTAGTATTAGCATTAAATTCTATTAATTGCAAAAAATAAATTATTGATAATATCAATATAAATAAATATAGATCTTTTTATCTTACTCAAGACTAACTAAAAGCTCAAATTGCTACAGATCCTAATACTTTAAACTGCCCAACTATTAACCAATACTATGAAACTATGGCTTATAATGGTTCCTTAGCTTTAAACACCACACTCTCATCTCATAATTATGTTAGTATCAAATTTGATGCAGTATTCACTAACGTTGCTAAAGTTATGGGAGGAGTCAATAAATAGGCTTAAATTATTGTGAATGGAAACATAACTGCATTTTCAGCAAATGTTAACTCTAATTACTGCAATCCTTAGGCTGGTAAAGCAGATGGAAAGACCACTTTTACTTTGGTATAAGCCCATAGTGGTGATCTTAATATGGTATTTAATCCAACTAATATAGGTGGTATTGCAAGATTAGGTATTTCTAATATACAAGTTGATGCTTATCAATGCGGTTAGAATGCAGAGCTTAATTCAACTACTTTAACCTGTGTATGCTCATAAGGTTTTGCAGAAGCATTAACTGTCAAACTAAGCCAAGGACCTATCTATTACATAAAACAATGTATATGATGAATAATTAATAAGAGTTAATGTGATAAATTTATAACATTTCTGTTTTTTATGATAAAAATAGCATTTAAAATTATCCATTTATATTATTATTCATCATAATTGATTGATATTATATATATTATCTAAAAATTTATCTTTTTAAAAATATTTCTTATTAGTATAATAGTGGCAAAATAATCTTAAAAGCTAGTTAGAGAGCTAAGCAAGCTGTTTATGTTTTAAAATGTTTATTTAAGATAAAATTAATCTTTATTTTCTTTGGTGTATTTTAATCATTTTACTAATTTAATTTCTTAATTTTTATTACTTTTTCTTCTAAGAAAACCAATATTTACTAAATTTATTTATCTAATTTTAGTAAATATTGTTTAATTATTATTGGATCAAAATTTAACAACTCAAAATCTTAAACTTGAATAGTATTATTTCTTCTTTGATAAAGAGTTATTTCTTTTTTAGAATAAATTTCTCCTTTTATATTTAGTATCTTGAGTTTTAATGTTGATGTTGCGTCTTTATAAGATTTAAGAGCTAATTCCTATCAAAAATTATTCTAAATCTATTGATTTGTGGCAATTCTTAAAAAATGCTGATTATTTTAATTCAAAGATAGGTTAATTATACTTCTTTTTATGTAAAAGTCTTGTTATTAATAATTTATTTTTGATCACTTTATATCTATTTATCAAACTCAACAAAGTTGAAAACATTTTTGATATAAAAGATACTTGTTAATTATTAACCTATTCATTTATTTATATACTTACTTACTAAAGATTCGCTTTGAATTTATTAATTATAAGCAATTTATTGATCAGATATTTAGTTGACTTTGATTTTCTTATTATTAATTGAAAATAAGATGAATCTTCCAAAGATTATTAATTCAACCACATCAAAACTAAAATATTACCACAATTAATCTTTGAAAAAGATAAAAATAAAGTGTAATAAAACCTAATAATTTTTATACCTTTTTTACTTAAATATTTCATAATATTGAGTTCTATGTCTAAGTATTTGAAAGAAAATAACATTTGGAAAAATCACAATATAAAAATCTAAAATAAAACAAACATATATTTTATTCAAAGAGTTTATCTTATTTAAGCAAAACAAAAATGATAATTATAGTTTTTATTGATTTTAACTTTTATTATAAATAATAAAAATATATTATTTTATTTTATTGATAAATAAATAGTAGATATTTTGATATTAATTAAAAATAATAAAAATAAAAAGGAAAATATTAATTAACTGCGTTAGATGATTTTAACTTAGAAAAGAAAAAAATAATTAATTTTAAAACGAAATTTCAAAATTTGAAGAGTATAGTTGTTGCTGAGTTCACACCTAAAGAATCTATTATATCCTATCCAAATTTATTTTTATTAAAAATAAATAATTAATTAACAATTTTTTATAATTTATTAAATTTCAATAAAATTTTATCTACCTAAACAAAAACAAAATAAATGATATAATAGAAAAAATATTTTAATAAGCTAGAAGATGTAAGTATTTATTTTGTAATTAATTAATTACTCTTTAATTTTATTTTTATCATTAAAAAAGTTTTTAAACTCATCTCTTTAAACTCATACTCATCTCCATATTGATCTCATGTAAATTTAATATATAAAAATTATTTTATTTATTTTATCATTATTATCAATTTAAATTTTTTTTCAAGAAATCTTTTTACTTGATTGGCTTACTTTTTGATTCTGATTATGCTTTTTTAGTTTAAGCCATTTTTAATTTTTAACATTTGCTGATATTCTTTAACTAGTTTATTCTTTATTCATATTTTTTGTTAATTTTCCTTCTAACTAAATAATATTTTCTTCAATAT
>JH720120.1:0-25083 GCA_000231845.2 Tetrahymena malaccensis 436 | reverse complement strand
AAAATTAAATAAATCAAGTAAAAACATTTTTTTTGTTTTAATCAATTTTGACATTAAAAAATATCACAATCCAAAAGAAATAAGCTGTTTTTACCCTAAGTTAACTGTCAAATTTGAGAGATTAGCGCAGCTTGCTAATGCAGAACCTAAATCTGAGGCACCTTCATCACCAATTTAATTGTGACTTTTTAAATATTGAAGAAAATATTAGTTAGTTAGAAGGAAAAATGAATAAAAAATATGAATTAAAAATAAAGAAACTAGTAAATAATCTAAGGAAACGTTGTAAATGAAAAATGAATTAAATTAAATAAACATATTGATAATCAAAAAGTAAATAAATCAAGTAAAAACATTGTTTTTGTTTTAATTCATTTTGATATTAAAAAATATCACCATCCAAAAGAAATAAGCTGTTTTTACAAGAGATAAAGGTCCAAATTTGAGAGATTAGTGCAGTTTGCTAATGCAAAACCTAAGCCTGAGGCATCTTCATCACCAATTTAATTGTGACTTTTTAAATATTGAAGAAAATATTAGTTAGTAAGACGGAAAAATGAATAAAAAATATGAATTAAGAATAAAGAAACAAAAAAATAATCTAAGCAAAGGTTGAAAATAAAAAATGACTTAAATTAAAAAAACATAATGAGAATCAAAATATAAATAAATCAAGTAAAAAAAGATTGTTTTTGTTTTAATTCATTTTGATATTAAAAAATATAATAATCTAAAAGAAATAAGCTGTTTTTACCTTAAAAAAAGTATCAAATTTGAGAGATTAGTGCAGCTTGATAATGCAGAAGCTAATCCTGATGTATCATTTGCACCAATTTAATTGTAACTTTTTAAATATTGAAGAAAATTATAGTTAGTTAGAAGGAAAAATGTATAAAAAATATGAACTAAGAATAAAGAAACTAGTAAATAATCTAAGCGAAGGTTGAAAATGAAAAATGAGTTAAATTAAAAAAACTTTATGAGAATCAAAATGCAAATAAATCAAGTAAAAAGATTATTTTTGTTTTAATTCATTTTGATATTAAAAAATATCACAATCCAAAACGAATATGCTGTTTTTACCTTAAATAAAGTTTCAAATTTGAGAGATTAGTGCAGCTTGATAATGCAGAAACTAAGCCTGAAGCACCATTTGCACCAATTTAATTGTCACTTATTAAATATTGAAGAAAATATTAGTTAGTTAGAAGGAAAAATGAATAAAAAATATGAATTAAGAATAAAGAAACTAGCAAACACTCTAAGCAAAGGTTGAAAATGAAAAATAAGTAAAATTAAAAAAACATATTGAGAATCAAAAAGTAAATAAATCAAGTAAAAATGTTTTTGTTTTAATTCATTTTGATATTTAAAAATATCTCAATTCAAAATGAATAAGATGTTTTTACTTTAAATCAAGTGTCAATTTTGAGAGATTAGTGCAGCTTGCTAATCCAGAACCTAATCCTGAGGCACCATTTGCACCAATTTAATTGTCACTTTTTAAATATTTAAGAAAATATTAATTAGTTAGAAGGAAAAATGAATAAAAAAATATGAATTAATAATAAGAATCTAGTAAATAATCTAAACAAAGGTTGAAAATGAAAAATGATTTAAATCAAATAAACATTATAAAAATCAAAAAGTAAATAAATCAAGTAAAAAGATTATTTTTATTTTAATTCATTTTGATGTTAAAAAATAAAATAATCTAAAACTAACAAGCTGTTTTTACTTTAAATCAAGTGTCAAATTTGAGAGATTAGTGCAGCTTGCTAATGCAGAACCTAATCCTGAGGCACCTTCATCATCAATTTAATTGTAACTTTTTAAATATTGAAGAAAATATTAGTTAGTTAGAAGGTATGAATTAAGAATAAATAAACTCGTAAATAATCTAAGCAAACATTGAAAATGAAAAATAAGATATAAAAATTTGAATAAAATTATATATATGATCTAATAATAATATTTCTTGAAAAAATATTTAACTTGATAGCAATGTTAATAGAAATAAGATTAATTATTATAAATTAAATTTACTTGAGTCTGATATGGAGATCAGTGTGAGTTTAAAGTTAAGAGCTCAAAAACTTTTTTATGGAAAAAATAAAATTAAAGAGTAATTAATTAAAAAATAAATGCTTACATGTTTTAAGTTTATAAAATATTTATTCTATTTCATCATTTATTTTTTTGATATTTATTTAGAAACAATTTATTTAAATTTAATAAATTACAAAAATATTTAATTAATTAATTATTTTTTAATAAGATTTAATTTGATAGAGAGAATAAATAAAACTGAGATAAAATATAGGTATATTCAAAATTCTGATTCATCATTTTCAATTGATTTTTATTAGTATATCTTTTATTTATTTCACAAAAACTAGTACAATTTAATTATTAATACTTACACATAAACTTTATAAATTTATTTATATTAGTTTCATCTGCACATAAAATGATCGTTAATTAACTATATAAGATAAAATATAAAATAAAAATGAAAGTTAAACTCCTTATTATTATATAGATTTTTCTAATAAATAAATGAATAGAAAAATAAACAATTTAAAGATAAGCAAGTTTCATTTCGCCAAAATAAAATTTAATTGAAACAATTATTTCTTTATCAAAATTAGAAAATAAGAAATTTAAATTTGATTTATTCTATATTTATTAAGTTAATTGATTGATAATAATAAATAATTTATAGTAAAATTTATATACTATTATTATTAATCATGCTTGCAAAGAATACCTTAAAAATACAAAAACATAATTATTCATCTTAAAAAAGAAGGGTTAAGTGCTTATTTCATAAGGAAGAAATTTTTATCCCTTTTAATAAGAATAAGTATTTCATCAATTAATAGGATCTACAGATAACACATTGAATGATATTCCTCAGTACTTGGAAGGCCTCCTCTCCTAATTTCTGATAGTAATAGACTTAAGATCAGAAGAGGTTTAAAAGCAAATCTTCTGTTTACTGCAGTAGATATTTAGTAGAGAAAGCATTTAAACGTTTGTAATGCTTCTTAGTCTACAATATAAAGGTACTTAAATTCAATGTAATTCTAAGAAAGAAAGTAGCCTTAATCACTCTTCATTTCTAAATATTATATGTCTCTTCTTTATCATTAAATTTCTAAAATTATATTTGATCTCAATTTTATTTGTTCTTTTGGTTCAAATTAATTTCATATTAAATTAAATTAAAATTATTTCATATGTAGTGATAAAGGAGAAAACGATGAAAAAGTATGTAAATTTTTTCACTCGTAAACATACCCCAAAAAATCATTTTAACCCCCACAATTAGCCTAACCATAGTTACCCAATAAACGTTTTATAAAAAAAATCATAAATAGAAATTTTAAGAAAAAAATTTCAGATTCAACCTATCCTATAATCTATTGAAGTTTAATTACAATTATTTATCTATCAGGTTAACCACTTTTTTATAAAAACTGCGATTCTTAATTTTTTTATTATGAATAAATTTTTATTATCCTTTTGTACAAAATAATATTTGATTTCTTAATTTTTCAATTGATTATTCTATATTAAATTATTTTTTTTTTGCATAAACAAAATCAAGAATTTAAAATATATTTTTTGCATGTATGATGGATTTGATGATATATAAACAAATAGAATTAAATATTAAACCTATACTTCACTTCTATTAATTAATATGTAATATTAAACCTAAAAAAAGACCTATTTAACAGTTTTTGCTAAGATTCAATGTCTATCATTTTACAATTTTTGTTTTCTGTATTTTTAATAACTAAAGAGCATTTTTTCAATTTTTATTAACTAAAAAAATAATTATATACTAAAAGCTATTCAATTCCATTAAAAAATCTTTAAAACTTAATTTTATAATTATACTGATTATTTGTCTAATACGAAACCATTTTCATCACAAAAAATGAGTATGTGAAATGTAATCAAAATAAAAAATTTTAATTTGCTTCTAATTATTTTAAATTATTAGTAAAAAAAAAATTATTTCAAAACAATTTTTATAATCCTTTTTAAAGTCCCAAATTTCGATTATGACTCAAAAGTAAAATAATTTACCAAAAAAAATAATAAATCTGTATTTTTTTTATTTAAAATTTTAATTTACTTACAAATATATACTTTTTATATAAATATCTTCATTAAAATATTTAGTGCATAAAATAAGCATTTCTTATAGATTTGATTTAATTATTTCATATTTATAAATAATATTATTTTAACAGTTATCAAGAAGAAATAGCTTTTTGAACCAAATTCTATAATTTAAGAATTTTAGATTTCAATATTGATTCTAATTATTGATTCTTATACTTGCAACTTTTAATAAAATTATAAAAATAATGTTAATTAAATATTAAAATAAAAAAGCTTAAGTTGATATTCAAAAAGTAATATATTAAATCAAAACAAAGAAACTAGATTACAAAAAATAAAAACTTAAATAACTTAAATGTTTTCTTATAAATTTATACTAAAAGTAAGTAATAATAGAATAAAACAAAAAAATAATTTATACCCAAGATTTAGTTTCAAAGTTGAGATATTAACACAGTTAACTAATCCTAAAATTAAGTCATAAGAACCTTATGATTCAAAATAATTATCCCTTTTTTTTTAAAAAAATTAAAAATATGCAATTATTAAGCATATTTTAAGTGGTTGATAAAATAAGGTATAATTCACAAATAATAAATTAATCTTTAAAATAAAAAAGGAAATTTTTTAATACTATGCTTGTTATTAACTTTATCTTTTCCAAATAAGATATTAAAAAAAGATTTACATGAGATTAATGTGCAAATTAAAGAGTTTAGTGCACTTCCCTATACCTAAACCTAAGCTTTTTGTACCCTATGAGCCAATGGAGCATTCTCTTGTGATATTTTTCAAATAAATTTATTTATTAAACATAGAATAAATATTAATTAAAAAAATATAAATTAAATTTTAGTTAATCAGTTTTCGCTAAGAATCAAACTTTGCACTTTTAAAATGTCCATTTTATTACTAACTAGGTATTTCTCCAAATAAAAAAAGAAAGCTGAATCCAAGCAAAGTATAATTTTTACCTTAGATAAAGAACCAGAGTTTGGAGATTAAAACACTTTGATAAGCCATCTACTATATCTGATAAACCCTGATTAGTAATTTCATTCTCACTATTAAATTATTTAATATTATATTTTTATTTTAAAAATAATAAATAAAACATTTTAAGTATAATTTTCAAAGTATAGAATCTTCATTTAAAATAGGAGGGTTTAGTAATAAATTTTCATTGCTTTTTTCATCTTTTTTACTTTAAATCTAATTTCTATCTCAAATAATTACATAATTAATATTTAAATTATCCCCCCTAACTTTGCTCTTAATGGTAATGTTATTTTTGTATGCATATGTAAAAAAATGGAGTTAATTATTTGAAATATTTACTTTAAGTTAAGGTTCAAATTCTTCAGGTTAGTCAATTTTGCTAAACAAAATCCTATGCTTTAACTTCCCTATAAACTAACTTAGTTCCTTCTTTTATTTTTTTAATAAACATTAATTAACATGATAATTTAAAAAAGCGATTTTATTTAAAATAGCAGTACATTAATTTAAATATTTGAAATTAAATTAACAAAATATTTTGAAATATCAATACGTTAAGTCTATTGATAACTAAGAGAGATGAGTGCACTTTTCTAAACAAGAAGCAAGGCCAGATAATCCTTCATCACGAACTTAATTATGCCTTTTTAATTAATAAAAATAAATTATTCTTTCTGTTAAATCATGTAAATTATTTGTAAATCTAAATATATTTAAGTTACTCCAAGTTTATTTCCAAAGTTGACAGCTTAGAGCACATTTATAATCCTAAACCTAAATCTGATGCTCCCTAACTACCAATTGAGTTTTCACTGTTAATATTATTAGATAAAATTAAAAATTTTTTAAATATTGTGTTTAATAGATAAAACGAAAATTAATAAAAAAAAATAAAAAAAACCAAAAAGCATTAGTAAATGATTTCACTTATTGTATTTTTCTTATTAGCTTTTAAAAGTAAGTAATTAAATAATGTATATTCACCTCAGATTAATACTCAAATTGGAGAGATTTGGTAGCTTTGCTAAATTGGATCCCAAGTCCTAAGCTCCTTGCGAACCAGTGTAATTATAACTATTTGTATTTTTAAGATCAATTATATGTAAATGAAAAAAATTAGTGAAAGTAATTAAAATAAATAAGAAACTAATTTTAAAAGATTTTTTTTAATAAAAAAATTTAAAAAAAGAAATTAATAAGGAATTTTTAATATGAAATAATTTAAAGAGTTTGATGGTTTGTTTTCTTTTTAATTGATTATTAAAATTATCTTCTTAAAAATTAAGCTTTTTACGTCAAATAAAGTGCTAATTTTTAGATTTTAGAGCACTTTGTTAAGCTTTGGCTTAAACTTGATATTCCCTCGTCATCAATTTAATTTTTACTTTTTGTATTATTTTTTAAGATTATTAAATAAAAATTTAATATAAATCAAATTCGCTAATATAAATATAATATTTTATTTAATTTATATTAGTAAATAAGCAAATATTTTTTAATTTTATCAAAGAGTAGAAAAAGGACAATTTTTACCTGAGGTTAAGTGTCAAAATTTCTAGATTAGAGCACTTAGCCAAACCAGAACCTAAATCTGAGACCCCTTTTGCACCAATTGAATTATTACTTTTAATTTATTTTAAATAATTTTTGTAGGTAATAAAATATATGAAAAATAAATAATTAATAGCTATGTTTAATTATTTTTAAAATAAAAGACTAAATTAAGTTTAAAAATCATTTTTACTCAATAATTATTTTCAAAGTTGAGAGGCGAGCGCACTTTGATAAATAATTCCCTAAGTCTTAAGTACCATCTGGACTAATAGAATTAAACCTTTTAATATATTTAAAAAATGCTTAAAATATCTGAAAAACATGAGAAATATCGATAAATATTCAACAAATTTATCAGCTTTTTTTTCAAAAAGCAAATTCTGTCAAATTTTAAAAATACTAATAAAAACTATTTTTACTATAGGTTAAGTGTTAAAGTTGAGATGTTTGTGCACTTTCCTAAACCAATAGCTAAATCTGAAATACCTTTATCACAAATTTGGTTCCTCCTGTTCATTAATTTTATTTAGAGATAAATTTGTCAGTTGCAATAAAAAATTCTTCAATAAATATAAAATATGAAAGCCTTGTAAAAATTTTTACTGAAGAAATAGAGCTAATGTAGAGAGTTTAGTGCATTTAGCTAAATTAAGACCTATGTCTTAAGCACTTTGGGCATTTATTTCGTTATCCCTTTAAATATTTATAATATTTTATTAAAATAAAGAAAGTTAAAATAAATAATTTAGAAAGCAAACAAAATACTGATAAAATACTTTGATTGTTGTTTAATTAATATTTTTTATTTAAAATAAACAGAATGTTTAAATCCAAAATATAATTTTTACTCAAGGTTTAGTGTAAAGTCTGTAAGGTTTGTGAAATTTGCTAAGCAGCAACCTAAATCTGATGCGCCCTTGTCAGTAATTTAATTATTCCTAATAAAAACATTATTAAAGATAAATCTTAATAACAAGCATTATTTAAAAATAGGTTATTAATTGAATCGTCTAACAAAATTTGGATTAATTAGGTTAAAAAGAGTACATTTTATCTTACTCTTTAAGTAAAAGGATAAACAAACTATTTGATTTAAAAAATAAATCAGTAGCTTGTTCTTTAAAGATACCTCATGTTTTCTTATATATTTGTTGCTTAATCTAAATAAATAATTTAAATATGAACAAAAAAATCATGAATACCATAACTAAAGTTCTAAAATTGAAAGATTTGAGCATTTTGATAAACAAGTACCTAAATCAAAAGCACCCTTTGGACCTATTTTATTCCAGCTTTCATTAAAATAATATGTTTTAATCTGGTTAATCACTCTCCAAAAAATTTAATAAACATCAATAAAAATGGATTTTGAGTTTTACGATAAGTCAAGCTTCAAATTTGAGAGTTTAGCGCATTTAATTAAGCTCAAACCTAAGTCAGATGCACCTTGTGGGCCAAGAGAATTATCTCTTTATAATAAATAATTGAAATGAGTTAGTTTATTTATAATTAATAGCAAATAAAAATTTATTTTATAGGGAAAATAAATGTAATTGTTTAGAAAATAAAAATAAAAATTTAAAGCTTATTTCATTTTTTCTGAAATTAATTAAACAAATATATGCTTTTTACTAAAGTTGTAGTTCGAAATTGGATAAATTTGAGCAGTTTGCTAAGCCAGAAGCCAGTTCTTACATTCCCCCGTCTTCAATTTAGTTATCCCTTTTAAGCAATTAAAATATATTAGTTAATTGTATTAGTAAAAGATAAATTAATTATACGAGACATCAAGTTTTAAAGTTGAGAGATTAGAACACTTAGCTAAACTACAAGATAACTTTTATACACCCTCTAAACCAAGTTGTTAAGATCTTTTAAAAATGTTTAAATAGATTTTTAATTAATTAGCTTGACTATAGCTATTGTACTTGTCAAATTGTAAGAAAGTGATAATTTATTTCAATTTAGAAAGTTTTAAAGTAAATATAGAATATTTTTAATAAAAAATTTAAAGCATGTAAAAAATTGTCTAAGAAAAAATTTCGACTATTAAGAGGATTTAGAAGTTTTGTTAGTCAATAATTTTCAAAAGATTATAAAGAGTATATAATTGTTTTTACCTAAGGTCGATTTCAATATTAGTGAGCTATGATATTGAAGAGTCTAACAACTTTTGATATGAAAAAAGATATAACTATTTTAACTACAATTATAATAATTACATCTTTTAGATCTTTATACCTATTAATATTCTATTTCATCATTTTATTTTTTTATTTTTCAATAATAATTTGAAAGTTTTACAAATATTTGATTATTTAACTAACAGTTTTCAAAGTTTTTTTAATATTAATGTTTTGTTTTAATCAAAAAACAATTATTTAGACATTCAAATAAATATATAAAATTAAATGATCTAATTAAATAAATTCTAGAATTGAATACACTTGATAGGATTAAATAATTTTCTGAATACTGCAAAAAACTTTTAATAAAAAAATCGGAATAGTCCCTACAGTTGTCCTAGACTAGGCCTAATTTCTTAACAATAAAATGTTTTTTAATCTTTCACTCTTTATATCATAATTCAATATTTAAAAAACTTACTAATATCTTATTTTAGTTAGTATCATTAATATTATTCTATAGTTTGATAAATAATCAATGAATTAATTAATATAAAAAGGAAGATTTTGTTAATTAAAAAATATGAGGTTATTGATTAATCATATAAATATATACAGTAACATTCATGCATTTCTTATTTTAATGTAATATTTTTAAAAATAAAATAAATTTTTGTGATTAATTGCATTTTTATTATTTTACAATAATTTGATTTGATGTTCTTTGATTAATATAAATATTTTAGTAAAATTTATAAAAAACGAATCAATAATTATTTCTCAGCCATTAAAAGAAAATTAGATACTTCTATGCAAAATCTTAAGATTTAAATGATATTCTGATTATTTGAAATAATCTTTGATAAATGATTATATATATATTATATATATTTATATGAACAAACTCAATTTATTTATATAGAATTTAATAAGAAAAAGAATTATTTTATTTATTTATTTCATTTATTTTTATAATCTAACCAATATATATTTTCTGTTGACTTTCCATTCTTCCACGCTCCTTCATATACTAACTGATTATGTTAATTGAAAACTCTACCTTAACCTATTTAGATATATATTTAATAATTATAAGATTAAAGCATGAATTTACCATGGGGTTCTCCACACTACCAATCTCCTTCGTAATGAATTAATCCTTTTTTGTAGTAAAATGTTCCTTTTCCTTCTTTAAAGCCATTTTTCCACATGCCTTCATAATATCCTCCATATATTACTAAATATTATAATAGATCAACAGGTTGATATATTTATATCTAAATTTTTAAAATTATGCCTACCTTAATAAACACCGTACCCATGCCTTTCATTTCTTTCGTTTACTTCACCAGTGTAAGTTGATCCTGTTTTCATCGTAACTGTAACTTAATTTTTGTTGCTAGTTCCACCCACTTTTTGCATTTTGCTAATAAAAGAGCTCCCTGGCTGCAAAGAATAATAATATTTTTTCTTGCCTTATACTTATTTCATAACATGTCTGTATTGAGGGCTAGCTATTTTATTCAAATATTCTTGCTCACTGCTATTAAATTATTTATTTTCCTCTTTAGCTTGAAGAGACTTTCTTTCCTATAATCCATTTTAAATTCTATTACTCATTAGTTTATTTTTCTAATTAATTACAAAAAATGATATGATCAGTGAATGAATTGATAAGTAAATAAATACTATCAATATCAGAAATTAATATAATGATAATGTCAGTAGGTAATCAATAAAAAAATGATAGATAATGCAAAAGCTTAAAATGTAAATAATATCAAAAAAATAGAAATTCAAGAAGAATAAATGCTAATTTATCAACTACTTTAGTAAAATAATAATATTTATTCAGAATAAAATCTAATGATCTAAATTAGGCAAAAAATTTAATCATTCTAAAGAAATTTATTTTTGAGCTTGTTAAAAAAATATAAGTGAATAAGCTCGCTCCATTCGTAATTTTTAAAATTAATCATGATTTAAATACCTCAATTTTTAGTTTATTTAAAATATTTTTTAGTTTAATGTAAATTAAAAAAAGAAATGAGAAAAACCTAAAGCATATTAAATGTGAAGGGGATAGAGAATATAAAAAATTATTAAAAAGGGTATATAATTTTTACTAAAATAATAATTTCTCTATAAATGTGGAATGTTATAATATAAGAATTAATATATTAATATTTGTATTGATTGATTAATATATTTTTGATATGCAACAAATTTATTTCAAATATGGTAAATATTTAAATTTAAAAAGTAAATTTTAAATTATGTATTTTTTTTGTTGTTTAAAATTTTATTAGGTATCTTGACTTCTTCCATCTTTAGAGTTAATTTTTATGATTTTTCAGAATATAACAACAGATATTTTATATCTGAACTCCTACTCTAAATATGTAAATTTATTTTATGAGTAGTAGTATATAAATAAAAATAATTATTTAATGAATTATGTTAGCTTTTTTTCAATAACTTAAAGATTTAAAAATAAAATAAATTTAAATTAAAAAAATATAGATTTTTAGTGTAATAATTTAATAGGTCATATAGAAATGAATTGATACACATTTAAAACTCAATTTAATATTAATAAATTAGTTAATTAACTCTTTATTTTGTTATAATAAATTAATGTTTTACATTTGCAATCTTACACTTTTAATTTAATTCAATGTTAATAATATCCTCTGTGTCTAAGAATACTTCCTAATTTGTGGAAAAATGCTTATTAATGAGTTGAGAGATATTGATAAATAAATAGCAATATGATGTCAAACAAGAAATAGTCAAAAAGAACACACAATAAGAATCCTACACCATGCCATTTTTATCTATTAGGATAATCGTAGTAATATTCAGTTGCTTAAAGCTCAATGAAGAACAAAAATATAAACAAGCATATATAAAGAATGTAATAAACTGTGCTAACACTATTTTTATATTTAATTAAAAAAAAAATTATTTTTAGAGTTATTTGAATGACTAAAGTTTCATTCTTTCTTTTTTGAAAAGTAAGAAAGAAATTATTTTGTATGCGTTAATTTTTGTTAAATATTGCTTTTAAGCTTTAATTAAAATATTACGTGGGAGATCCTTCAACAGTTCTTCTGAATTTAACTGCAATAAAGCCCCAAATGTAGCCAGCAAACCAACTGGCTATGATAGTGTAGACAATACCGACAACAATGTTAGAGTTCTATTTAGTTTTAAGTTGTTGAATAAATAAATTATTGTTATTTTATTAAATCAAAGTTAAAATTAATATTTGTTTATTTATTTACACTCCAGTAAAGTTTTTTATACATAACTCCTAAGAAACAAGCCATGAAATGCCAGGCCATGATTAAAATAGTTATCTTTTAAATTTTATATTTTCTTTCTTGGGTATGAACGATGCTATAGAACGAGAAAGTCATATTTGCATCCATTTCGGTTGTTTCTATGATATTTGCATTGGAGAATTATTCTTCCTATTGATACTATTGCTATTACATTGCATAAATATCTTGTTTTCCATTTACGTTACGCTCAGTCTAAAATCTTTATTCAGTGTCTAAATGCTCAGTTTATAGATTGTTATTATTATCTTAGTATTTATTTAACTTGTTGCTTTGCAATTCTTGTTCTTAAATTTGGATTTTTCTCTTTGGAGCCTCTAAAGAGTTAAACAATGGTACAAACAAAAAGAGTATCATAAATAATATCAGCAAGCCTAATAAAATGAATGTAATAATAAAGCCAGAAGTCCTCCACCAATCTCCATGTACTCTTTCAAAGAACACTTTTAACATATAATTTTAATTTTAAAATTATTTAATTAAAATATTTATTTGCTTAGAAAAATAAATTATTTTAATAAAGTTTATTAAATATTTTAATTTTTTAAAAACGAGATTAAAGCTTTTTAAAAACAAACGAAGATATTTTAGACTATTTTGATAGGTTAAAACTCAAATTTTAATCTTTTTAAATATTACCATCATTTAGTTCGCTGGTACTGATTGTTATTTTATAACCAAGCTTGATATTTTTACCAAAGTTTTAAAGCAAATTGTAGTAGCAAATAACGTGTGTATCACAATTTATGGTTTAGCTGTTATCAACTCCTAGTTCAGAGCTGCTTGTCCATTTGTTAGTGTTTTCGTCTAACACCATACAAGTTACTGAACTAGTAGCTCCACTCACGTATTGATGAGTTCTGAATTTTGGAATTAAAACTGCGACGTAATCTTATTGAAGAGTAAATTAATAGGTTTACAACGACTTGAAGTCAGTTGTTTAAGAAACGCCATATAGGAATTGGGCTTGCACAATAGGAGAGTTAACACTTGAGTCTTAGTATTAGAATCTTTAAATATAAAATATTAAAAATATGAATTAAAGTGTAAAAAAAACTATGATTAGATCGATGAATTAAGCAAATAATTTATTACATATTAGTAGAATACTGGTTGATATAATAAAACATTTGGTAATTCTAGGAGTTAGTTGGTTGAGTTTGTTAGGATATTTGAGAGAATGCTTTTTGAGAAATAAAAAACCTAGGATAGAGTTGCTCATTTGGATTGCATGTCAATTAGCTCAATGATTCTAAACTCATGAAATTAAAATCAGTCACTTGATCAAGTTAAGAGTAAGGTTTTTAAGATAGAGTGTTAGAATTTACTACATTAATAAGTTAGAAATATAATTCTAACTTTGAAGCTTTGAAAATATATTGTTTATCAGTAGTATATGCAGTTGATATTATCAATTGATAGTATTTATTATAGTCTTTATTCAATTAATTTAAAATGAAAGCATCAGGTGTAACTAAGTTTGAAGGAGTAGAACTAAATTGACTTAACAGTGTTTAATTTATTGTCTATGAAACTCTATCAGCAAAAGTACTATAAAAAGAAAACAAAACACTCAAGTTTGTGATTGAAGCATCTTTCTAGTTTGCTATTTATTAATTATAATTATTTTATATTCCAAATTTTCAAATAATTTTCTAGAAATATTGAAGTATTTTTTTAGATGTTTATTATTTGATTTAATTATTTAAATATGCAATATTTCAAAAATCAATCGAATTAGTGAAATAAATTCGTTTCCATCTAATATTTTAATTTTTTTATTTTAACCGTTTATTTACAAGTGTAAAATAATCTTATGAAAAAGATTTTATTTCATTTATCTTTCTCTTTGAAAATTTTTTTCTTATTTATTTAAAATGGGTTTTATTTGATTTATCATCAAAAACACTTGAAATAACTGTTTTTATAAGTGATTGTTTGGAATAATTTAAAGATAAAAATAATTTTATGAAATTAGAAAACTAAATATTATAAACGTGCTTGATTATTTTGAAAGATAATTTACTTAGAGGATTGAGATCCAACCAATAACTGAGTCCATAAACAGTTTTTTAAGCAAATATGGCTGTTATAAAGCTATCTTGAAGTGAGTATAACATTTGGTATGTAGTAACATCAAATCCATCTGCTACTTCTGCTAAGACTCTTAATATAAAAATAATTTAATATGCATAGGGTGCTTAGAGCTTATTAGCAGTTGCTAAATTAGAAAATGAGCTTTAAAGATCATTCAATGCTGTTATAATATTTTTTTGAATTTCGTTATTTGCTTAAGTAGATTATGTTTGTGCTAGCTAGCATCTAGCTCCGTATAAATTGTTTGTGCATTAACAATTTTAATATATTTAAGTGCTTGAATTAGCTCCTCCACACTCTTCAAAGTCTTTTGAGAAAAACCAAATGGATCTCACTTATTCTACTAATTAGGAGTTACCTAAAACTTAAATTGCGTATTTGTAAATAATTTCTAACTTGGTTTCAAAAATTAAGTTGACATTGTATCCGTTAAGAGAATTTAAGCTACTTAGAACTGTTAACAAGTTTATTTGTTATTGTGAGCATTATATTTCGATATCAGTATTGCTATTTGTTTTAAAATTAGCATAGTAGTTGTAACTGCATTTTTAGCAGTCTCCTGTTTTTTAATCTAAAAAAGCACACCCATCTGTTGATGAGCAGTATGTTATTCCATTTAGAAGAAACTAAAAATTATTGCATTAAGTACAAGTGAGTGCAGGATTTCCATTTTGGCAAACTATTTAACCATTTTTGCATGTATTACAAAGATTGTAATTCTAACAAAGAGTAGTAAAGTTAATTGGTTATGATGTTAAACAACTAAGTGTATCTGCCCTGAAACTAACCAGTTAAAGCAAACACAATAGAAGGACAACCTAAATTTTAATTGTTCTCCTCATTGCTACAAATTAATAAATGCTTTGTTTCAATTTAACTTGCTTACTTATTATTCAATCTAACTATTAACCTAACTTTTTTAATAATTTACCTAATTTTTTAATTATTTGATAATTTTAAATTTTCAATTTCAATTGCACTCTTAAATCAACCAAAAAGGATATGTTTGTTTGTTTGTTTTTTTGCCTTCATTCTACCCTCATAAAAATACATTCAATAACAAAGAGTTCAGTCAACTTAATAAACACTTTTCTGTTTTCATATATTTTAGATTGTTAAAAAACTTGAAATACCCTTGAGAAAAATTTAAAATCTAAAACAATAACTTAAATTGCTTTGGCTTATTCATTTCTTTGTAGATTAATCTATCTATTTAATTCTTTTATACTAATTTTTAACTAAATATTAGAATTTATTTATCTAAAACTCAAAACAAATAATTTTTATGTTTGCTATTAAGTTCACTTTGCTATTTCATACTATTAAAAAAAATTGTAAAGAACTTATTTAATTTTCATCTAAAAATTATTCTCATGGAATTATAAATTTATATTTAAATTTTGAATTAAATTGAAAAAAATGTCAACCAAGCTATTCATAAAAAAAAAGAATGATAGTAAATAAATAAAAAAAAAGTTTACTAAATAATTAAAATAGTAGATAGATAGATAGATATGAATTTTGATATTTAATTAATAGTCTTTCTATTTCTCAGAAGAAGAGATTGAACAAATAAGTTTTTTATTTATTTGTTAATTCTGCTTAATTCTTAGGTACTAAAATTTAGACTTATTTGATTTAAGAATGAATTAGAATGGATATAATTTATATTAAATATCGTCGTCATATTTGGTAAAATATAATAAATTAATATTTATTTAATAATATTTCTGTTAAGCATATATATATTCATTCATTTGAATTGTTAAATATTAGTAGAAATTACAATACAGAAAGTGCAGATTGGTTGATTTTTAATATGTATTTTATTTTTTTACAATTAAAAAAGATTTATATTTTTGATTATCTATTTTGTAACCATTTATTTATGGCTCGCTATTCTTTACTAAAGTTAGATATTTAAATTTAATTTTCTACATTTTGTTTTAATTGCTATTTATCATTTTTTTTAATTAGTGTAGGAAATGAGCAACAACAAAGTAGAAAGTTTTGAAGAACTCATAGTCATTAACAAAAATGTTGAGGAGATATTTGTAAATATGAAGTAAATTTCTCATTAATTAAAGCCTTTTTGGTTTATTTTTTGCTAAGAAATAAATAACTTAGACTAAAGGAGATTGGAGAACTTTTTATGTTCTTAAATCGAATGATCAAACTGGTAGAGCTAAGAATAGATTTGAGGTAAATTAATCCTTTTGGATTGCTAATTTAAATTCTCATCGATAAAAAATAGTTGCAATGCAGTAAACTAAGAAAGTATTGAGTACATAAAAGATTCTTTCCCTCAAATGCTAAATCTTTAAAAACTTTCATTAGAATTAAGGTTTGATCATTGATTGATATTGATTTTTTGTATTTTTACTAAGATTTTAGATAAATTTCAAAAATAATAAATATCAGAAATCAATAATAATCATAACAATAATATATAGTTAAAATTAATTAAGCGATGAGGGAATTTCTGATCTCTCTGCATGCTTAATGTGTTTAAAAAATTTGACACACATCAACATAGGGCTTAGGTATTTTTTATGAATCATTCAAATCAGCAGTTGTTTTTCAAATTAGGATGAACCAAATCACACCTGTGGGTGCTGAGAAGTTTTTGCTAAATTTAAAGGAAATTGTTAACTTGCAGCATTTAGCTTTGTCCTTTAGGTTGTTTAAAAGAATAAAAAATAATTTTAATCATTTTATTTTGTTTTAGAAATAACTACGTTGGCAATAAAGGCACTAAATAAATAGCAGAACTCTTGAGATCTAACAAGAATTTGAAACACTTTAACTTGAATATAGGGTAAAATGTCTGATAATTCTATTCATTTAATTTATTTTTTATTTTTTAGAAGAAATTTTATTGGCTCTTAAGGATTGTCTGAAATATCTAATGGCATAAAAGATTCTTCAATGCTAGAAATAATTAGCTTAGATTTAGGGTTAAATTAAATGTTATTTATTTTGATAATAATTTTAAAACTAAAAAAAATAAAAGAGAAAATAATATTGAAGATCCAGGAATCGAAGAATTTGCAAATTGTGTGAGATACTGCAGGAATTTAAAAAGCCTTTCTCTAGATCTATGGTTAGAATTTTTAATAGAGAGTTTTTTATTTGTTTCTAAAAATTATCATTTAGGAATAATCAAATAGGAAACCAAGGAATTTACAAATTGTACATAAATCTAAAGCATTGCATCTAACTCAAATATCTAGCTCTCTTTTATGAGTATATTTTAGCAATTATTTTCATTACAATCAATTACAATAAAATGAAAATAGAATTAATAAGGTAGAGTCTCCAGACATTCATAAGTTTTTCAAGTTAAGAAAGCTATCTCAATTTAAGCACACTTTGAATTGAAAATATTTATATCAACTCTTCTAAAATAAAATAAAAAAAAATTTATCTATTTTAACTTCTATTTCACGCGTAATTACTATTTATAACATATATATATATATGATTACTATTTATATAAATTTAAATCAAATTGATCATTTATACTCCACTATCATTAAAGAATGCAAATTAGCAAGATAATTGTTTAATTATTTATTTAAATTGCTAGACAATTATAGATTTTATTTAGAAATGCATTCAAATTAAATATATTATGAAATAATAATTATAATTCCCTAATTTGTATTAAAATGCTAATTTATTACTTTTTTTAATTTGCTGATTTATATAAGTGTTTTATTTTAAAACTGCTTTATTTGCATTTTTGAATGTAAATATTAAGGTTTAAATTTGAGTGAAATGAGAGTTATTATTTATTAATAGCAAAATAAAGCTATTTTTTATGATATTTATTCAACTAAATTTTATAATTTTTCGTGGATTGGATAGTTTTTTTAAATTATTTATAAAAAATATAATAATTTAATTGAAATATTTTAAAATTTACTGTTCAGCAGATTATTAATATTATTGTTTTGCTTTATTTTTTATAATATTTTTGTTCAAACTTTTCTATTCAAAATTGTATGAAAAGATACTTATTATTAAAAATCTAATGTGGTTGAATGATTTTGATGATATTCTTGAGTATTTGTTTTGATTGTTTTTTTGTTTGCTTGTTTTCATAAGAAAATAATTAAAGAGATGCAGACATGAATGAGTAAATAAATACCTAATTTAAAATATATAAATAAAAAGATAATTTAGATTATATTAGAAAGACTTTATTTTTTGTTTGGTTTTAAAGATGGATCAAGATATTTTTGAAATAAGGAATTTTAGGTTAGTTCCACCAAAAACTTAGGCAAAAGCTTAGAGTGCCACTAGACATCCTTTATAGGGCGCTTAGTAGGGGATGGATTATGTCATAGTTGATGGAGAGAAACTCCAACCCACAGAAGATTTTGGGTGAGTTATTAAAATAATTAAAAGTAGCAATAAATTAGAAAATGCTCTTAAAATATATTATTAATAGTACAGTTTATGTTGGAGAGTAAATGAAGGCTATGGCGTAAATTAGATACAAATAAGGTTATAATTAGGTTCTTGATTATGTGAATATCGAAGTAAATTTTAGGAATTTGGTGATTATCTTTGTTATTTATTTTGAATTGTTTTAATGATTTGTAGATTATTGTGCAAAAATAAGACGATAAAAAGCCAACTAAAATTGCAGAAGCAAGAGTTAAAGACATAAAAGGTGGAGATGACATTAATGTTCCATTTAGCTTAAAAATCGAGCAAGAAAAACAATACAATATTGCATTTTTCATAAAATATAAGGCTAAACCTTTTATAAATAATCCATCAAGCGCTCCTATAATTCCAGAGAATCAAAAAACAAGACAATATAGAATATCTCCTAAGCTGCCATTTTTAATAGAAAAGAGCGTTATTACAGATTTAGTAAAATTGATTTTAAAAGCAATTAGCCGTTTTGCTCATTTTTATTTTTCTTTGCTAATTTTTTAGTATCCTACTTACTATTTGGAGTATTCTCTCTAGGCAAAAACTCAAGTTGATTTTCTCTTCAAAACTGTTTCTTTTATTCCAGAAGACTTGTTTGAAGCTTAGCTCATAGTAATTATTATATTTTAGATGCCGTTAGCAGATATATTAACTAAAGCTACATTTCTGCAATTTATTTGAAATTATTCTTTTAATTGAGTAATAAAAAATGTATTAAATATTTTTTGTTTGATTAGTCACTTGATTCTAGCGGACTAGTTTGCTTGAAGCCAGAAGAAAAAGAAAAAATTATATTTAAGGTGGATGTAAAGCCATATGCTATGTATGAATACAATAATCTATTTATTAGAGATTAAACAACAGTTAATCTTGGAAGTTTATTTTTAGAATGGGGTATTTGTGGTGCTTATATGAATAAATCTGAGGAAGTTCCTTTGGAAAAATACGATATAGAGTTATAATTTGCTGAAAAACCTGAATTATCAATCAAAAAAATATCAAAATGCAAACTTATTGTTAGCAATCCCACTAGATAAATTAGAAAAGCTAAGATATTCTTAAGTAATTTTGATATCGATGGAATCAAAGTGCTAGGTTTGGACAATACTGTAAGATTAATTTTAGTTTAAAAATATTTTTTGTTTGAATATTTCTTATAAATAAAATAAGGTAGTCACTTTCTCAGAAGAAAATTAGTTTTAATTTGAACTTGGAGTATATTTGATTCCACTATAACCAGGAATTTAATCTCTCAAGGGTTTGAATTTTAGAGTTGAAAATACAAATAAAAGTTGTGTTATCAGAAAACCACTTTAAGCTTTGGTTAAAACCCAAGATGAAGTTCTTTAATTCCCCAGCCAATAAAATAGGATAGATGATGTAATAGATTTCTTTGCTGATAACTTCGATTCTACAAATTAAGTTTCTCAGTAAAGTACTTAAGCCACCTAAAATTAACCTAGAATACAAGAGAACGATGACATTCAAGACTTTTTCACTGATGCTACTGGCCAAACTGCCAATAATGTTTACGCTTTCACTTCAAACCAAAACTAACAAAATACATAATATCAATAAAATAACAATAATGTTAACACCAGTAACAGCAACAAGCAAAATTTAGATTCAATTTTCGATGATAATCTTCTGGATTTTGACAGTACTAACTCTTAGCCAGGGTAATAATTTAACAGTAGCAACAATAATTATAATAATAACAACAACAACAACAATATGTAGTAGTAGTAGAGCTAAAATAACTCTAACAACAATTTTAATAATTAATTAAATAATAATTTCTAAAATTATAATGAAAATAATTAAAATAATAATAATAATTTAGATTTATTGTGATTCTTGTAATTAATTGTTTCATTTAATGACAAACTAAGCTATTAAGTATAAAAGTGGTTTCATTTTTTAATTATTTTTATCTAAAAAAAAGGTGTTGATTTATTTTAATATTCAATTGACTTTAATAGTAAATAAATTCTCTTAATTAAATTGATTTCTTTTTTAAATAAAATTATTAAAATTTTTATTAAACCAAAATAATAAATTAAATACTTTGAAAACTTTATTTATTAAATTATTTAAATTTCTTTTTTTATTTTTTAATTAAAAAATTTTAAGCTTCAAATAATGGTTTTTGTTTTTAACATTTTATGAGAATTTTAAATAAAATACATTGTATTGAAATTTAATATTAGCATTTTTATAATAAAATTATTAATTGATTTATTATGCGTGTAAATGCCTAAAAAAAGACCTACTTATTTCAATTTAAAACAAATCAAACCATTTATTTAAAAATATGTAGAAACAGAAAAAATAAATTATCTAGATTAAATAACCCAGCAAAATGAATAAAAGTATATTACAATTTCGGAAAATTAATATTCTTTCTGTACAAAACGATTGGTTAATTTTAAAAAAATAATAATAATAATAAATTTTAATTATAGAAATTTTGTTAATTAAAAAAAAATTATATTTTATATATTTTCAAAACAAAAACTTGATTAAAGGAATTGTAAAAAGCATAAACAAAATTTACAATAAATGAATTTCACAAAAATTGATATATTTTCTTCTCCGTTTTTTTTCCATTTAGAAAACAGATAATTAAAAAAAGGATCAACTATTGGAGCTCTACTGACCTTAGCAATATTCTCAATAACGCTCACCTATTTTGCTTATCTTACTAAGTAATATGTTACTAACTAAATTGATCCTAAATATAGATCTTAAAGTTTTATAAGCTAAGATGACATAAAAATAGATCTGCGCGAAGACTTAATAGCTTTTAGATACGAATATGACACAAATTAAATAATAGATTTAATATAAAGATAACAAAACAAGACTTATATTGTGAATTATGCTCTTTTCAACTACTAAAATGGATCTAATTATGAATTAATATAGCTAGAAATTGTTAAGTGTACTGTTCCTGAATTAGAGGGTTATAATTGCTTAAATTTTTCTAACATTAAAAATAACACATTAATTTTGAATACAAGATAAAGTATTTTAACATAAATTATTGTAAGGACTTATACTTGTTACCAAACTGATAAAATAAAATAATCTATTCCAGATAATTGTGCTGATTAAAGCGATATTTCAAATTTGATAAGCGGTGCTAGAGCTGGTTTTCGTATCAAGCTTTTTGCTTCTCAATATAATATAAGTTCTTAATCAAATTAAGTTAATTATAGAAATCAATTTATTTTCTTTAACCCAAGTCAAGCAATATTGACAACAATAAATGCTCAGAAATAAGTGACAACTATAAATTAAGGATTTTTAATTCAATCTGAATCAAAATATTCATTTCCTATTTAATTTAACATATAAAATCAAGCCTTTGAGGCAGGTAAAAAACCGTTAAGTCAAGTATCTTATTAAGTAGATGAAGTTATTTAGCAAATTTAAATTCAATTCCCTACTTTTCCTGAAGTTTTAGCGCTTATAAATAGCACTCTAGCCTTATTAATGATGGTTGGCTTTATAGGTAGGAAAATAGCACAAAATATAATTAAAACAGATTTTTTCTTTCTTTTTTTGCAAACAATTTATAAAGACACGTATGAATAGATACTGCAGTTAAATAAACTCTTCGATTAAAGGAAAGTGGCCTACTTGCAAAAACGGATTGGTAATTACGAAATAGCAGAAGAAAAAGAAGAAAAAACACTAACTAATTAAACTTTAATTAGATCTATGTCACCAAAAAAACTATCTTTCCTGGATTAAAGGCAAGTTCTGTAGCAAAGTTAAACTCTTATGAAGTAAGAAGGATTTTAAGATACGCTTCAAAACCAAAGTAAAGAGGTGATTTTTTCAAAACCTATTTTTAATATGGAATCAAGTCCTTAATTTAAAAAAAATTCTCTTAAATTAGAGTCTTTTGTTTTATCACCAACAACTACTCTGAGTAATAGCCCAGTGATAAACTGTTAAAAACTACCCTTTTCCAAGCAAATTTTGTAAAATTGTGATTCTAATTAGGTTTTAAAAAGGAGAAGGTACAGCAGTAACAGCAATAATTAAGAAGCTAAATTTAATAATCAAAGAAATTTCTAATTAAAAAATAGCGAAAGATGTCAAAGTCAAATCATAAACTAGACTTCAAAGGAAGAAATTTTTAGCTATTATATATAAAAAATAAAAGCCTTTTCAGATAAGAATGTCATCAAAAACATAAAAAACTTAATATCTAAAAAAATGTAAAATTTAAATTATTTATTTGATTAATTCATTCATTTATTTATATAAGTATTATTTATTTTATAAAAGCTTTTGGAAAAATGAAGTGGGCTCTAAATTTAATGAAATAAATGAATAAACGAAAAAATTAATAGAAAGATAAGTTAATAATGACTTAAATATATTAGAGCTTTACAAAGATATTATATTTTTGAAAAAAGCTATTATGATGCTTTTAAGCAAAGAATAGTTAGCAGCTATAAATTTAGTAGGCTGCTCAGCTCAAAGTTTAGATACAAATGCAAAAAATTATTGTAAACTATTTCATAAATCTTTAAAATAATTAACCATTTTATTTATTAAACAGAAAAAACAACAAACTATTTTCAGAAACAAATGGAGATTTACTCTTCCTAACAGCTTTAATGCAAATACATTAAGAATTTCATTTAAATTTGTTTGAACAGCGAAAGCTTAGAAAAAGTTGATTACAGGATTATCTCTTCTATTATGAAGGATAAACATAGTTGATAATAATTGATTATTTTGTCTTAATGATAAAAAATAGTAATTTCTAATGAAAAAGACAACATTATTTTAAAAAATAAACATTTATGTAAGAAAAATTCTAATCAGTTGTTATTTTATTAATTATACTGAATTAATATTTGTGATGCCTGCTCTATATTTATCACTCATTGTAGTTATTTTTGAAGAAATTTATTAATTTATAAATACATAAATTACTAATCTTGAGCTGTTTTTATCTATCTTCATATTATTTTATCAATAAATTATAAAAAATTTATAAAATCTAAGTTTGGATTAAAATAAAATGAATTTATTATACTATATGTGTATTTAATATTTGCCCAAATGATCTCTATTACATTAAAGTCAGCAGAATAAGAATAAGTTTGGGTTTTTTTGATATTAAATATTGTTATTCTTAAAATATTAGTGCTTTCAGTGTCTTTACGCCATCTTAAAAGTAGAATAGCTGTACTGAAAGGCTCTTTTAGTAAGGAATATAGGCTTTTGAAATACATTATTGATATGTATCTGAGTTAACTGCGCCTTCATTTATTAATATATTATTCATTTTTACCCTAAGAAGAAACTCCTCCTCATACATGAATTTATTTTATTTTAGTTCCATTAATAATCCTTTGATTCAATAAATCTTTATCATAATTAATAAAAAATATTTCTACTTTACTATGCTTTAAACTGAAGATGGATTAATCACTTAGTATATAGTTTTTATTTAAAGTATAAGAATTTATCCTTCCAATAATTCTTTCTCTATAGTTTATTTTTTTTTACTAAGTTAAGACAGTTTTTTTATGATATTTTGATCATAAAGAACTAGTATTTTCAAATAGAAATTTTAGAGATATTATCATTAGAATAATTATATATATAGAAATAGATTCGAAGATCCTATATATACGTAGGTAAAATTAAGTAAATAATAATATTATTTTAAAAAAATGAAAAAAAGTTTCAAAATTTGAAGATTATAGTTGGTGCTGAATTCACACCTGAAGAATCTATTATATTCTATCCAAATTTATTTTTGTTAAAAAATAAATAATTAATTAACAGTTTTTATAATTAATTAAATTTTGATAAAATTTTTTCTTCCCAAAAAAAACAAAATAAATGATATAATAGAATAAATATTTTTAAAAGCTAGAAGATGTAAGCGTTTATTTTGTAATTAATTACTCTTTAATTTTATTTTTATCATTAAAAAAGTTTTTAAACTCTCCTCTTTAAACTCATACTCATCTCTATATTAATATCTGGTAAACTTAATATATACAAATTATTCTTATTTATTTTATCATTATTATCAATTTAAATTTTTTTCAAGAAATATTCTCATAGACATTAATATATTTTATTCAAATTTATATTTATTTTTTTTTTACTGATTTTTAATTTTAAAACCTTACTTAAATTATTTAATAGTTTATCCTTAATCATATTGTTATTGATTTTACTTTCTAGCTAATTAAAATTTTCTTCAATATTTAAAAAGGGAAAATTAAATTGGTGATGAAGGTGCCTCAGGCTTAGGCTCTGCATTAGCAAACTGCACTAATCTCTCAAATTTGTTTCTTGATTTAAGGTAAAAACAGCTTATTTGTTTTGGA
>JH720119.1:109364-160273 GCA_000231845.2 Tetrahymena malaccensis 436 | reverse complement strand
TATTTAAATTTATAAATTTAAATGAAAATACTTAATAAAATAAAAATTTCATTTTAAACAGCTATAATATTTTTTTAATAAAAATATAAAAATATAAATTACTTCTTAAGAATAATAATTTGATTTAAAATCTTTTAGAATCTCAGATAAGTCTTTTCTGCAAGATATTTCAAAAACTAAAATATTTTTTATAGCATTTAAATAAATAAAACTGTTTCTATTAATCAAATCCTATTCATTAATTAGTGGAGAGAATGGTTATTTAAATTCCTTTTGAATTCTTTTGCAATTATTATCATATTATGGCATCAAGTAATCATAGTTATCAAGTAAGCATAAGCAAATTCCTAAAGTAAAAATATCACTCTAATTTTTAAGAATTTAACTTTTATTTTAAGTTGTAAATCATTAAATTTACTTCTTTTGATGAACGATGTGTTCTTAATTATTCAGGAGCACTATATTTTTACATTCCATACTAATATTTTTTAACTTCAATATCTATTTAATTACAAATTATTTACTTCACTGTATACTGGGCATTACATCTCAATATAACCATATATATCATAATCATACTCCTAATCAGTTCTAATACATTGTACTAAATTGAAATCAGCTATAATTTAGAAGAATATAAAGATTTAATAGAAATATAAAAAATCAAAATATTTTAAATAAAAATGATGCTAACAAAATTGATATTATTTAATATTCTCAAAAATATATTTTAATTTCATTCAATTAATTATCATTTTTAAATTTAAATTTAAAATAAAATCTAATAAATTACTTAATTTGATAGTTAGGAAGCTAAAAGAACTATCAGATTTTTTTTCTTAGACTAAGAATTTTTCAAGTCTGATATTATTGTGAATCATATTAATTTTGTGAAGAAAATTGATAGAATCAATCATTTATTAGGCAATAATTAGCTTTTATTTGTCTAATAATTGTATGCCTTTACTTTTTTACCTTTCAAGATATGACCTTAAATCACCTATTTTATATTAATTTTTCTAGTTTAATTTTATAATAAGCTATTAATTACATGAACATTTTTCTAGTTCATAAACAATGAAGTCATCTTTTTAAGTTAATGTCAGATAAAAGTATTCGTACAACTCTACTATTAAAGGCATTTTTGTTCTCATTATAGAAATTTACCTGATTATCTATGATTTTGATTTTACTTTTTGTATTTTTAAAACAGACTCTCTATTTTTAGCTTTGTTAAACACTTCTAAAATTAGAGATTTTCCTTCTTAACTAATTATTACAGCCTTTTCATAATTTTAGTTTATGAAACTAATTAGTTTAGATTTTTCTGACTAAGTAAAGATCTTTTATTTATTCTAAAATGTTTAATCATTAAAGCTACTTTACTTTTTTTATTAATTTTAATAAGTTTTTTAAAAATTTTAAATATTTATTTTACCTAGATTTAAGATTAACTTAAGAAAATTTTCATTTCTTTTTCATTCTAAAAATATAATTTAGGGTTTTGAATGATAAATTCAATAAAATCTTTTCTTTTTTGAATTTCTAATACTACAAATGCCTAGATATATTTGTAAATTTAAGATTATCTGTTAATTAGATCACTTTTCTCGAAATATTAATTTTGAGGATCAAATGGAGTAGTGAATTAAGAATACATCATATTGGCGAATGCCAAAGGATATTTTTCGTTTAAGATAATATAGTTATCAACTAAGCAAAGAATCAGTCCAGTAGAAAAGATATCAGACTATTTCATAAAATATTTTATATATAAAAGATGCAACTAAAATAATAAATAAATACCTTCTTAGAGTAAATTTTTTTTAATTCATTATTAACTATTTCAGGAGCCTAAAATAAAAGTGTTCCAATAGACTAATATATGATGAAATTGTATATAAATGTTTTTAGAATATTATAAAATATACTTTTTCTGTGATAAATGGTTAGTTACCAACAAGTTAGATAGAGAGCCCAAAGTCACCTTAATAAAAATATTATTATTTATACTAATTTTTAAACAATTTTATATTATTTTACAGAGTTTAACAGTTATTTGGTTATTTTTTATCAAAACCAAAAAGTTGTCTGGCTTTAAATCGTTATGAACTATATTGAAACTATGCATATAACTGACAGCTGCAATAATTTGATAGCAAATTTAGAGTTTTTCATTTTCATCTATCTCTCCATCTATTTTCTGCCTATCAAGATATTCTTTTAAAGAACCTTATTTGAATAATATTTTAATAAACTTAAATTTTATTCTTTTATAGAATATTAAAACTTTTTTTGCAAAATATAATTTTACATGAGCATCTTTCAAATTCATAAACTACATAAGTTTTATTATTCTATCCTTTAATGAAATAGTAATTGTAGAATTGAACAATTAAGGACATTTAAACTTATTTCATAATTTTTATTTCATTTTCTATCTATTTATTATCTTCAACTATCTATATCTTAAGAACAACATCTTCAAGTCTTTTCACATTTTTAGTTGCTAAAACTATTCCGTAGCAACCGGTGCCAATTATTTAAAAGCCTTTATTATAATCTTTGTTATTAAAAAGCTGCTCAAATAATTCAATAAACTCAATTTCTTTCATTGGCAGATTTTCGTCTGCTTATTTCTTTGAGTTATATTAGCTCATTATTTTAGCTTATTCTTTTACAAATTCCTTTTTTTTAATTAATTTATTACATTTTATGATAAAAATTAAACTTTAAAAAGCTAGATTAATTTTAAAAAATTAATTTTAAGTAAAAATCTAATCATTAAAATTAATCATGTATATTAAAAATAAAAAATTTACAGGTAAAATAACTGAATAAACCATGAAGTTAGGTTTATTTGATTATTTACTGATTAATATTTAAATTAACTCAGCTGCTGATTTTCTTTATTGATAGTTTTGATGCAAACATATTTAAACTATTGAGAAAAGATTTGATTTTCGATTTATTTGATCTTTGAACTTCGATAAAATCCCTTTTCCTTAATAAATTTCTGCTATGTCTTCCTGCTGTATCCATTGTCCTTATAGGACGCTTAGATTATCAAGTTCTAATATTACTAACCCTAGTGCATATAGATCAGTCTTTAGTATAAATAATAATTTTTTTAATATATTTTTATAAAATAATCGTTTTACTTAGATTCTGGAAAATCCTTTTTCAACTTCAGGAGCAAAATAAGCTTGAGTTCCTTTCTGTTAAATATAAATTTATTGGAAAAGAAAATAATAAAATAAAGCAAAATATACCATTGACTTTTTAAAGCTTTGTGATTTACTAACAGCAGATGCAAAACCAAGATCACCTATTTATATTTAATAATTATTTTATTGTATTTAAAGGTTATTTATTAATAATTTTACAAAGCCTAATTATTCCTTGCTAACTTATCAAGAAATTCTCAGGTTTAATATCTCTATGTAAGATATTGTTAGAGTGCAATGAATTCAAGCCATCTAGCATTTGAATAGCTAGCATTTCTTTAGCTTATTAGTTAGGGTAATTACCGCTTTTGATTATCTCTTCAAACATGTTCTTCAAATTATCTAATATTAATAAATATATAAATTAATTATTAAATGAGTGAGAAAGATTAGTTAAGTTTCATTGTAAAGTGATGTTTCTATTTATTATGTTAAGCTTATTTGAATTATTCTAATGAATACTAATTGATTAGATTTTTCAAACAATAAAAAATCAAAGCTATTTCTAATTTTTTGAGTTTTTATTTTTAAAATTTATTAATAAAGTTTGTCATAAAAAAGATGATATTAATTAACTTGGATATTAATACCTATGATTTTAAGAATTAAATGAATTAAAGAATTACCTATTTTTAATAATAAGAGTCAATAAACTTTTTAAATTCTATGGAAGTTTAATAAAAAAATATAAAATAAGGTGAAGCCTTTTAAATCTAATTTATAAAAAAATATGTAAATTTAAAAAATAAAATTGATAAATTATAAAAATGAATGAAATTAATTAAATTATGGTTACTTTATTTTCATAGAACTACTATAAATAAGTGATAAAATCGTATTTATTATAACTTTTTAGCTTTTTTTCTAAATAAAAAATTTTATTCAAATAAAATTTACAATATATAGTAAAACATGACCTCTGGCCCAAAACAATTGTCCAAGTATAAATCATTTCCATATATATCCATTTTAATGGATATATATGGAAATGATTTATACTTGGACAATTGTTTTGGGCCAGAGGTCATGTTTTACTATATATTTTACAACAATAAATATAATTAAAGTGTTAATTACCTTTATTTGCTGAAGCATTTTGCTTTTATTATAAAACGTCTATTATAATTTATATAATTAAAAAAATATTAAAAAATTTAATGAATATTTTATACTAAAATTAATAGAAAAAATAAATTAAATTAATATAATTAACCCTATATTTAAATTCAACAAGTAATATCAATATGTAATAAAATAAGGCAAAAAACCTTTTAAATTATATTCTATATAAATAAAATATATAATGAGTCATTATTATAAGGTTTTAAAAAATAAAAATATTGAAATTTTAGTAATTAATTAGAAAATAAATGAATAAAAGAAATTTTTACCAACAATTATTGATATATTCTCAGTAATATTTTTTTACTAATAATATTAATAATAATTCATATTCAAATAATTTCTATTTAAGTATTTGTAAAATTTATTATGAAAATATATGAAAATGAAATAAAAATCTTGATAATACTTCTAAAAATTTGTGAATATAAATATGAATGAAATTAATTAAATTAACAATTACCTTATATTTTTGAATGAGAATCAATCAATATATTACTCAAAATAATATCAACGAAAATGTTATTAATATTCTAAATTAAATTTTAAAAAATAATAAATTAATGAAAATATAATTATAAATAAATCGATTATAAATATTCTTCTGATTAGAAAAATATTTATTTTTAAAGACCTAATAAAATCTGTTAATTAATTAATCAATAGAAAAATCAACCAAAGATGAATGAAATTAATTAAAAATATTTACCTTAATTAAATTTAACAAGTTTCGATCACTTTAAAAATTATTTATAATATTATAATAATTCTATTATAAAAATCTAAAAAAAAAAGGCTAAACCTTATGTTTCCTAAAAATCATATTTTTCTTAAAATCTTAATTTTACGCATGCATATTTCCATTTCTAAAACTAAGAAAAGGTTTTCTTAATTGCCTTCATTTTAGTTATCTTCATCAGCATCATTTTCTGTTAAATAGAAGATATCGTATACTCTGACCAAATATTGGTTGTAGCTCAACTTTTTCAACAATTCATACATATTTTTCATGGCATCAATACCATCCTTAATTTTTTGATTAGAACACTCCAGTACTTTCAATGCAACATCTCTGTTTTCTTTAGTATTCCTAGCTTTGAGGACTAGGGATTAAGCGCCATCGCCTAAATAATCTAGATTTTCGAAGAATGGTTTTTACTCATTTATCTTGAGAATGAACACCTAAAAGGCTAATGTTCCGACAGGACAATCTTTGCTGAACTTCTTAGATATGCTGGCTGCAAGGTTCTTCTGTTGTTTGGTTAACATTTCTTACTTTAGACTTACTCTAACTGGATTTAAGCTTTGGGAATAGCTGGTTTACTAACTTTAGTTTTACTTTAACTTTTGTTATTACTAACAAGGCACTTTTTTTTGAGATATTATTACTTATTTATTTCAAAAGACGTTACCACTGTATTTTTAAATGGAGATAATTAGTATTATTTTATCTAAAATTGTATGTTTAAAATAAAAGGTAAGAAATAATATTTCCTATTGTCAATATACTAAGATCTAAATAGAAATTTTGAATATACTAATAGAAGATATTAATTAATCTATCTATATTCATCTCCCAACTTCTAACATTTTGAAATCAAAAATTAAAAACCTTTGAATTTAATAAATTTCATCCATACTAAAATTCATTCAGCAGATTAAGTAAATAGCATCACTTATGATAATCGCAGCTAATTTGATTAATATATTCATCTAACTATTTTCAAATATTTTTTATTCAAAGTACGAAAACCTTTCAATTGAATAAATTCCATCAATATCTAAATTTATAAAGCGGATTAGTGTATCATTTATGAAAATGACAATTTATTTTATAGGCGGAATAAAATTTATAAAATTAAACTAAATAAAATGATATCTGATTTATTAGCTTGATTAATAAATGAGTAATCTTTTATATTGAAATAGTCATATTTTTAAAAATATTCTGATTTTATTTTAGTTATGATAATAAATATACTATTTTTTCGATTGAATGTTAAATAGTCTATAGAAACTTCTACTATTAGTTTATTTATTACTAAAGAAAAATTATATATACTGATTGTGCTTAAATACCTTATTATAAATCTAATATTTATACCTATTTATTTACTCAATATACTGAAAAAAACAAGTATTTATAATAATTTATTTAATATTTTACCATTTTATTTGAACATTTAATTGTAGTCATCAATTTGCTT
This sequence comes from Tetrahymena malaccensis 436, assembly GCA_000231845.2. Classification (NCBI taxonomy): domain Eukaryota; phylum Ciliophora; class Oligohymenophorea; order Hymenostomatida; family Tetrahymenidae; genus Tetrahymena; species Tetrahymena malaccensis. The sequence goes on along the minus strand of JH720119.1, from coordinate 153,717 downwards.
TTCACCTCAATTATTAATATCTAAAATAAATTATTTTTATTGTTTCTATTAATTGTAATATTTTACTAATTATATTGTATTTAAATTTTTAAAATAAACCTATTATAAAGATTATTTATATTTATTTTGCCCAAAAGCTCTCATTAATTTACTAACTAACCTAAGTTAATGTTTTTTATATAGAAAATAATTAAATTAGAACTATTTATTAAATATATTATTACCCAAATGAAAATCATACAATCAAAATCATACAAGGTTCAAAACTTATCGATAAACTTTTTTTTAATTATAAAGAGTTTATTCAATGAAATAAAATGAAATTAATAAAAAAAAATATGTTCAATTAATTTAAATACTAATAATTAATATCTTATATGCATTTCATCGCTACTTTTCAATATAAAATCCTTAAATAAGAATCAATTTGTGACATCTTTTTTCTAAATTACTTTACTAATGATATTCTATTTTAAATCTTCTAATTTTTCAGGTTTTAAAGAGTGACTAATGATTTTATATAGCCTAAAAACAAATAATCACAGGGGTTCAAATTAGGTTACCTAGTAGGCCACATTTTTTATCAAAGTTTAATTTTAAAAAAATCTCTAAAACACCAAAATCTCAATATTTAAAACAGTAATTACAGTATATGAAGAATTCATTCAAAAAATAAAGAAAATTAAAAAATATTATTTTACCTTTACATTTAGAGTTTGAATTTTATTAGAAATTTTAAATTAAATAACCAATTAAATTTAATTTTTATAAAAATATTAAAAATTTTTCTAAATGGAAGCATGTATTTAAAATTTAAATAAATTAGATAAAAAATATTTCAAGTTTTAGATTAAACAGAAAATAGAAAAAATTAAAATTTAAAAAAGACTTATAAAAAATTTATAATTTCCCATTCTCATTAATTTTAAAAGCTAAGGATTTTAATTAATTCAAACTTTGATTGTACCAAAAAACATTCTCTTAGACTTTTCAATTCTGTAGATTGATAAGATTTTATAAGCTTTAATTATTCTAAGAATCTATCAGTAGGAAAGAAAAGTCTAATTAATTTTGATAAAATTTAGAGTAATTACTTTTATTAATCTCAAATTTTCACTTTACATATTAAAGCAGAATCTATTAAAATTTTTAAAGTAAGATTTTTTTTTTACATTTTTAGAACTATTCTTAAAAGTAAATATAAAATATTGTATACTTTACTCATCTTATAAACTCTTAAAGAATAGATTTTAAAATAAATTATTCTATCCATATACTTTTTATATCTATTCTATTAATTTATCACTATTTATGAATTTTTAATGGCTTAATATGACAATAAATGCTTATTAGTATTGTTTTAAAATAAAGGTAAATGAATTGTTTTTATAAAGATGAATATTTATCTTGTATCTTGTTAAAATTTTATAATTTTCATTTTTTGAAATTAGATAAGCATTATCTTGATTATGAATTATTATAAATACATATCAGGAATCTAAGGAAATACCTGATCTATTTTAATTGATTTAATTAATTTTAAATGGAATTTTATAAACATTTAGCCTAGCTTATTCAAATATTTGAATGATATGAATATATAAATTAGCGTTTTTGTTTAAATAGAAAAGATTTATATATGGTATTATAGATATTATTAATTAACTAGAAAAATAAGTAATAATTTTTAAATACCATGCTAAATCTCATTATTATTACTTTAGCTATTATTATATAGCATGTATCTTGTGAAGAAATAATAAATGCCCGCGAAGATATAAATCAGATATCTACTTTAATAAACATCAACTTGGGGTCTCCTCCAATTCCTCTTTCCTTGAAGATTTAATTTGGAACAAAGTCTTTTTAAAATCTGGGTCAATTTATTATAGACTAGAGTATAAGTTAAACAAATTAAAAGCTCTTCGAATAATTAAAAAGTGTTGGCGTTAATCAGCTGTATGACATAAAAAAAAGTAAAACAGCTTAAATATATGATGTTTTTGAAAGATAAGAAGCATAGTATAATGGAGATATAAATGGTATTCTTGTAGATGATATTTTATCATATAAAAATATATAAACAAAATACAAATTTGCTTGTGCATAAAATATTAGTAGCATTTAATCGATATGCTACAATGGACTTATCATTTTTGATAGACTGAGTGATAATATTATAGACTAAATGTATTATTCGAATTCTATCAGAACAAGAGATTACATCTTGAGTGGTTAAAAATATAATACACAGATAGGTGATTCTACTTTAACATAAAATAGTATAGACATAATCTTTGACTTGGATTCAAAAGCAGAATATTATAATACTCCCTCTAATCCTATGATAAGTAACTCAGATACTTTTCAAATTATGAGTTATGGTATTTACTTAGATGGAGAAGATGTAACAGATAAACTAAAATAAAGGAAAATTACATTAGACTAAATAACAGATTACTCTGATCATATAGATAATAATATCTATATCCCTACTAACCTTTATCAGCTAATTCAAGAAAAATACAATTTACCTTATTACGGTGAGAACTATTTTAAAAATTGCGCTTTTTGCTAATGTTAAGAAGCGATTAATTTACCTGAAATAACCCTCATGACTGAGTAATATAAAATTAGCATCTAATCTGAATACTACATCAAGAAGAGTGAATCTGATTGCAGTTTACATTTGAATACTGCAGATAGCTTTATTATTTCTTCTGCATTACTATTTCACTCAGATAATAAAATCATGTATTAAAAATAATCTAACTCTATTAAAATAATCAACTCTCAGCTAATTAAACATATTAAATTAAATTCTGTCATAGCAACTTTTTCTATTTTTAGTGGAACCGCACTTATAAGCCTCCTTATTATCTCTTTACAATTGTCTTTAAAATTCAAGCTATATAAATAAGAAGAATAAAATGTAATGGACGAAATATATTAGATTATGAGAACACGAACCCACTTACTCAAAAACCCAGTTTTAAGAAGATTTCACAAAAAAATTTTTAATTTGATTTTCATTTATATAAATGAGTATTTGATTGAATTATTCTATATATTTCTATTATATTTTATTGATTTAAATTTTATTATTATAACCTCAAAATGAAATATAATAATTCATCTATTAATTATAATTGCAGAGCCGAAAGAGAAATTAATTAAAGTCATATGTTTTTGATATAATCATTCATTTGAATAAAAATAGACAGTCAATAATTATACTACATTTAGCACTTTGCGAAGTATCCAAATAAACCTAATAATATTTAAATCACTCTACTGAAACCAAATATACTTTTATTAGATGAAGCTACTAGCACATGAGACAATAAAAACGAAACCTCAATACAAAAAACATTGGACAAAGTGACTTAAGGGATCACTACAGTAGTAAGAGCATATAGATTATCCAAAATTTAAAGTAATGATGAAATTGCTGATATTGATGAAGGTAAAATAACAATTTTTATAAAAACAGAGTAAGATGAGAAACTAATGGAAACTCTTTAATATAGATAAATCCTGCTTTTTTTCAGATTGAAATACATAAACTTTATTGCGAAGTATCTTCACAAAACTTAAAAGTTTTTTAAATCATTCAAATATTAATAAAAATATTTTTTATCTAAATAATTTTATGTATGGAGATTTATTCTTAGAAAGAATATGATTGGTGGTTTTATCATCGCAAATCACATCCTCTAAACAACCTAATACGAGAAATTACTATCTTTTATTACTGGATACTTTTCAAAAAAAAAATATATAAACAAATTAAGACTTTTTCTATTTTAAATAATTGATCATAAAGTAGACTTTTTAAAACTATGGCAAACTAAGAATATGAGATTTAGTTAAATCGTCATACGTTTGGATATATCTTATCTGCTAGCAATGTTGCTTGTGAACTGGAAACTGACAAACTTACTTTAAATAAAGAAGAATCCACTAGTTCTGAGTTCAATCCAATTATTTTATAGAGAGAGTACTCTTTAGCTTAACAAGAGTTTAACTATAGAAAAACTTAAAATGAATAACTCAATATAGAACTAAATGAGCTAAAGGCAAGGTTAAAACAAGCTGAAGAAAAGATATTCTAACAGGAAGAATAAATAAAATAATTGAATTAAGCAAAAGAGGTAGCTATGAATTAGTAGGATGATGATAAGTCATAGATGTTTATAGCAGCTTAACATAATTGCTAAAAATAAAATTAGAGCAATAAAAACAGATTTATGAGCAACTATTAGGAGCTTAACAAGTACGCATCCTAAAAACCAGAATTGAATTAAGAATATCTAAAAAAATATCAGGAATTTCAATAAAGCGGAGATTAAAATGCAATTTCTTGCTTCAATTAACCTCCTTTTTAGATATAATTAGCAACTGAATATTAAAACCAGAATTACATTAATGATCTCAAAAATGTTTCATTCTAACAAAGAGAAACTTCTGATATTATTACAACCTAAAGATAAATACTTAAAGGAAAACCTTAATAAGACTATGAAGAAAGCAAGATGGAAAAGCAAAAAGTTAACCCTTAAAGTTGCTTTAAAAAATTGAAGGAACCTAGCTTTGGAAAAGACTAATTAAAATTCGATATTACTAGTTAAATTGTTGCTTTAGGATATGAATAATTGAAAGAAGGTGCTTTATTCAAGCCAAAACCTTAAAAAGCTATACTAAGAGATAATAAATAACGTTAGATTTAAAATAAATCATCATTTGATGCAGTATTCATTAAAAAGAATCAAGAAATCATCGAATATAAAAATAACTTAGAATAAAAGTTTTTTCACTAAATCTAATAACGCAATTCTGTTTAACCTCGTCTAAATAAGCCCTCTAATTTACTTTATAATTTTAATAATTTGATTTAAAATCCATTTGAAAACTAACTAAAAGATATTCGCTCTAATAAATCTAACTAGGTTATTTCTTAAAAAGATAACCTAAATTCAACAGGTAATTAAAATTCTTAATAGGATAAGAGTTTGCCTCAAAATAAAATAGAGGATATCTAAATTTCTAAATTGAATGATAATTAGAGCAACTTATATTCATACTAAATAAATTCAAAAGAGAAAATAAACATCCAAATATTTAAATTACCTAATGATAATTAAGAACAGACTCTTACTTAACAAGAAGCTAAATTTAATTAATTACCTTCGAATTAGTAAGAAAAATCAAATATATTTACAAACTCGCTTTCAAATCTCCCAGAAAACTCTGATTACTATCAAAATTAGAAAGATTTTTTTGATCAAAGCTAAAGCCAAGTGCACTAAATATTCTCTAATCAACCAAGTTAGAATACAATTTAATCATTTAAAAATCTGAACGCATCAAGTGTAAACAATAAAAAAAGTGAATATAATAACCAAAATAATACAAATAGTAACTATTCTAATAAAAAATCAAATATAGCTAAAAATTGTTAAGAAATTCCAAACAAATCTTGCCAATAAAACCAGAATGCTTCAGCTTAATCATTACCATCCTTAGGAAATAACACAAACAAAAATTCTATTAGAGTTTCTGAAAATACAAGTGAAGACATTAGCAGTTACTAAAACAATAATAATTATAATATTAACTTATTAAATAATATTGCTTTAAATCAAACAGCTGAGTAGATACCATCAAGTTCTGAAGACCTAGATAACTTTGAGGTTTCCTTAGGAGATTCGAATATGGTGACCATGATTGATTAAGATCCAGAATAAATGTAGTATGAAGAACAACGCCGTTTGTATTAGTCGGTGTTTAATAATTTAAATGAATTTGGAAATTTAGGAGATCTCTTATTTGAAGAATTTATGATTATAGGACCTGATCTAGAACAGCTAAAAGACTTGGTTCTGGAAAATCCAAATCCTTTTAGAGAATGTTGTTAGGATTATATAAAAGGAACTATTTAACAAAATATAATCTTTTCCCAACCTTGTTATACCTCTTCATTTTAAGATGATTGGAGATAGTAAATGGCAAAATTTGCCTTTCCAAACGGTATATAGTATTATAGGTTTAAGAGCTAATCGGATTTATCAAATATACCTGACAGGTTTAAAGATATTTTACTCATGGATCTTTGCAAGTAAAAGTAGTGCAAGATTGACAAGAATATTTTTCTTCTAACCTTATGTGGAAAATAAGATACAAGAGGTATCAATATTTCACTTGAGCAAACAAATTCAAACACTTTAATGTATGGGATTTGCTATTAATAAGAGGACTTGCTAGTCGTGTAAGATGAACTCTCGAATGAAAAAACTATATTTTTATTTCCAACTGTTTATTGCATCATGACCTATTATCCTTTTATTGACTATTTCCTAAAAATAATCTTAGAGATAGTGAATAGAATTAAGACTATTAGATTAATAATAGGATCTTTCTCATGTTAAATTGATAATAATCTTTAAAATATAGACTTAGAGAAAGTTATCGAATACCTTTAAAGAGACAGAGAATTAAGCTTAAGCCTAAGCATTTTACAGATTGAATAGGTTCGACCTGATAGAGTGTTGACTTATTTTCTGAAAAACTCTCTAAGTTGCTTATAATAGTGGGATAATTCAATCTAATCTAACTAAATAAATATTATAACAAACAACAATTTTGCATAATTTGATACTATCTCATTTAGAGTACCGTAATTAGAAGATATGTGTTACTTAGAAGGATTGGAAACAGCATATCTAACATTTTCTAACCTTTCTTACTCTGACTTTTAATTTATATTTACATTAATTATGCTTGAAAAAAAAATAGTTTTTCTCTCAAAAAATATTACATTGCTTACATTTACCATTATAACCTTTTAAAATATCATTAAGCCTTTTAAGTATCCTTACACAATTATCTCCTCAATCAGCATAGACAAATTGGATTTTCTTGATAGCATTTTTCCAATTATATTTGGAGTGAATCTAAGCTCTGAATTATTTTAACACTAATGTGGATATAATGATGAATTTTATTACATCGATTTGGATAAAAATATTATTACATCTTTCAATCCAATTGATATTGACACAATTTACGATTAAAGATTTAAATTTACGACTTAAAAGGAGTAAATAAAACAACTCTTTAAGCAAATAAACAATAATATAGCTTCTAGATAGTTAGGAAACAAGTTCAAAAAAATTTTTTAAGCATCTTAAAACAATAAAGAGCTTGTTTATAATCCAGATGAGCGATAAATGCAAAATTTAAAAAACCTCCTATTCCTCATAAGAAGTTCTATTTACGAATGCATAGTTAACAAATCAATAGACGCTAATATTATATAGGAAAATGACACATATGAATAATTAAAAATAAAAGTTTAAAATAAACTCTTGAGAAATAATTTTTAAGATAAAGCTTTTCTTGAAGGCTTTGTTCAAACATAAACTTTTTCTTACTTTATCTAACAAATTTATGAATGAATAAATGCTAATAAATTTCAAATCTTTTTAAAAATTTCTATTAGAAATAATTTTATTTTAAAGGATATTATTTGTATGAATTCTATATAAAATTAATATTTTTTTAATTAAAATCAAGTTTTTACAATAAAATTATTTATCAAATGAATTAAAACCTAGTTGATTTATAAAATTTCATAATTTATTAATTAATTAGCATATAATAAAAATGATTATTAAATTCAAATTTATTAAACTTAATATTAAAAATATCACTTTAAGCCAAATAAAATATCTTGAAAGTAAAATATTCTTTGTATGATAGTAAATTTATGTATAATTCTTAAAAATAATATTAAAGATTGTTCATATTATGAATGTATCATATACTAAAGTGTTATTTAGATAAAATTTAGAATTATATTCAAATTATTAAATGTATTATATATAAAATACCATTAGCTGCTCTTTTAATATACAAACTATTTAATTAATCTCTATATTAAATATATCAAAATTTATAAAATTGTTTATAAAAATAATAAATAGAAAGTTAGCCAACTCTAAAATATTTAGAAATACTAAGCCAACAAACAAAAATCAAATTTCAAAATTAGATAATAGAATGTCTAAATAACAGAAAATCATGTCAAACCATACTATAAAAAAGCAGGTCGATTGTGATAGAAAAATATAAAAAAAAGGATTGTATGAAAGAATTAATTCATAAAATAGAAAATGCAATAACTATAAAAATTTGAAATGTCAAAACAATTTCGCACCTACTCTTAACTTATTTACTCTAGCTGCTAAAATTCATTCTAGATTAGCTTTTAAAAGCTAAATTTGCTCTGTTAAAAAGGCTTAAAAGTGGATTTGTTCTTATAAAAAAGCGAATTATTTGTTAAAAAATATTAATTAATAATCTTAAGAAAATGTCTAATAATTCTTCTAAAAAAAGAAATAGCAGCAAAAAATAATTTCAAATAAAAAAAAAGAACTGAAAATCCTTTGTTTTAACATAGAAAAAGAGCTTCTTGCATGTATTATTCTTATTTGCTCTTTTATTTTTTTTAATTCTACTAAAAATTAATATAGTAATTATCCTATTTATTTATCCTTAAAAATCGAAAGTAAATTTATAACATCTACTTTCATTATAATCATCATTATTTTAGCTAATTTTGCTAATAGGTGATTGAAAATATACTCTTTTAACTATTTAGGTCATAAATTAATTGAAATTTTATCTGAAACCATTTAAAAATACTAATTGAATGTGAATTAATAAGAATATATTTTCATTTATTTTGAATAGATATTAATTTAATTTATATTAAGGAATAGAAAATGAATGAAAACAAATACACTTTTATTAACTTTAAATGCTAATTAATTTTTAAAAAATAAATTATAAACCAAATTTAAATGAATATTTATTAAAAACTTGAAGATATTCTTGAAAATGAATGATATTTTTATAATTTTTTATTTTAAAATAATTATTTTCAAATTTATTAGCTTTTTCTCTTTATATTTAAAACTAAATTTAAAAATTAAGACTTCTCATTGGAAATTTACTAAATTAATTATGAAAAAAATAATAAATTTTTTATATATTTTAATTTTTAAAAGTATAATTTATCAAAAAAGAAATCTAACACTTTAAATACATCAAATTGCTAATAAATTTTTTTTGCTTAAATAGGTTATTCAGATGCCTTTTCTAGAAGTTTTAAAAAAGAAATAAAAATTTTTAATTTAATTTGTCAAAATGAAGCTAAAAGAATGTCAACTATTTTTAAAGTAGATGACTCGAGGAAAATATGTGTAAAATGGGTAGAAGGAGTTATCAATTAGCTAAGAGATTATCATTTGATCTAATAGATAAAAAATTAATAAATTAGATTTATGCTTACATAAAATCAAGAAGACTAATCATATAAAGTTTCATACACAAAATTATCTCCAAAAAAAGAAACTAAAGTAGCTTGTTTAAATGACTAAAACCAATTTAATTAGCTCTCCCAAACACAAAGAAATAAAATATAAAATAAATAAAAGTAAAGGGTAAAAATTGATAAATACTTCTAAAGCATAAATAAAAATGAGAATAAAAGCTAAGTTCAATTATTGGGAGGAAGTTAAAATAAAAATCTTTTATATTCTACTAAAATAATAGAAAATGATTCAATAATGAATGACAATACTTTGCCAAGAAAGCGTTAAAAAAATAATTAATTATTGTGTTATGATTAAAATTAAATTGAAATAGAAGAATAAAAACAAGATGAGCATATTTCTAATAATACAGTAGATATTGAAGAGTATAATAATGAGTTTAAAGTAGATGATAAGTAGTTAATGAAAGTAATTGATTAACTATGTATTAAGTATAATAATCTTATTTAAAAAGATGATCAAATAGAAATAAAAAAGAATAACAATTAAGAAATAATAATAGAAGAAATCAAATATGAAAATTTTCAATTTGCTTAAGAAGGAGTAGATAGAATTTGTGATTCAGAATTAGAATTTAAAGAAGAAATGACAAAAAATGACAATTCAACTATAAATTAATAATACGAAAGTATTTATTTATCGTAATTAATGACAAAAAACAAAAAATAACGAAATCTAAGTGTGGAAGATTTAGATTTTTTAAAATCTATCTTTAGATTAGGGGAATACATCAATAGTGGGGGAGAAGCAGATATTTTTGTTAACTTAGAAGAATAAATTGCCTTTAGAATTATAAAAATAGTTGACAAAAGTTATGTTTAGAGCTAGCTATAAGAAGTTTATAATATTTAATAACTTTAAGAAGGATAGTAAATTTTAGATTTTGACATGTCTTATCTAATAGAAGATAAAATAAATAATTAAATATACATAGTTCACATCATGCAAATATGCCAAATGAGTCTGTTGAAATTTTTAAATTCAGTTAGTGAATTCAGTTTAAGTTTTGTCTTAAAAATTATTTTTAATTCACTTCATTTCTTAATATTACTCAGGTAGGCCTACATATATCATTCAGATATTAAGCCAGGCAATATTTTAAAAATTAATAATCAATACAAATTATCAGATTTTGGTGCTTCACAGAAAATTTCTATTTGCAATCCGACTCTTCAACCTAATATGTGGACACCTGGATATATACCAAAAAATTAAATTAATAAAAATCAGCCTTTTTACCATGACATTTATTCAGTAGCTTAAGCTATTAAAAATGTATTAAGCAAGCTTAAAACTCATTAGGAAATTAAATAAAGACTTTTGGAATAAGTAAAAATTCTTATTGAAGACAACGAAGATTCTGTCAAAATAGACTGCTTTTAATTACCAGGATAATTCATTAATTGTTTAATTTTTCATGAATAAGAAAAAGAAATAGGTAAATTCTTTGAAAAGTATTTGGAGGACTTAGAGCAATACTTTACAATTAATAAGAAAAATAAAATATTCAAATATGAATCTGAATTACAATATGCAGAAATGGCTCTTAAAATATTAGAAACTGAAACTATAAATATGAATACCAAAAAATGCTATCTAACTAGCGAAATAAAAATAAAAGCGCTTTTAAGTAAAAGCTATATTTTATTAAAGAGATAGAGATATTAAGACTCACTAGGTTGTATTGAAAGAGCTTTAATTCATATTAATAAAAAAAGCTAATCAAATATTTTGATAAAATTTATAAATACATCAACAAAAATTTTGATTAAATTAAATAAAACCAATTTATTTTCTTTAATAATAGAAAAACTAGAATAAATTATCAATCAATGCTAATAAAGTGAAGAATTAAACAAGATAAAAATTAGAATTTTAGAACTTAAGTTAAACAATTAAAATGAATTTACCTCAATTGATTTTAAACATGAATTAAAAAATTTAAATTAAAACCATAAAATAATTTATCAGTAAGCTATCAAATATTTTAAATATTTGTCAAATTTAAATGTTTATGATAAAACGCTATTTTAATTTATCAAATTTATGATGAAAGAGGTTGATTATAGTTGCTAATATTAGTCAAAGCTAATTAAAATAATTGCCCTATATCTTCATTAGTTTTTATTTAAAAAGAGATAATTAGAAATATAATTTTATATTGAATATAAAAACGAAATAGAAATACTGCCTGAAATAATTTTTAATTATTTACTTAATATATAAGATTAACCCTTAGAAATAAGCTTAGACTCAGATACCTGGCAATTGTATTACATATTTTTAGACTTAAAATAATCTCTATTTGATATAGCTAACACAAAAATCGATCTAATAAACAATTTAATAGATAAATATGAAAAAATTATGCCTATCTAACATAATTTAAAATATGACAAAGAAATAACATATGAAGAATAAAAGAGATTCTATTAATTGTAATAAAACTACTACAACAAATATAAAAATTTACTAAATGATGATAACAATTTGTAGTAAAATGAAAAGCCTGATTCTCAAGATTTTTCATTTTTTAACTAAATCTTACATCAAAAATAAGAATAAAGAGTATTTGATGAAATAAAATACATAAAAGAAATTTTAACCAAAATAAAAAGAAATAGTTCCTTAAATTAATAATAAAATTAAATAATTAAATATTTTGATTGTCCAATATTTAATTTAAGTTTTATTGGATCATAAGAACATTTAATTTCGAAAATTAAGTAATTATCTACTTTGATCTAGTCTTAAATGATCATCAAATAACTTTTTTTAGAGTAAAATTTATTAAAATAAAATTTAAGCTTTCTATATTTTAATTATTTTATTTTATAGCGATCAAATCATTAATGGAGAAATTAGCAATTTAACCATAAAATTTGATTATCATAATAAATCTACCGACTTGATTTTGAAATAAAAGGAATAATCGTCTTTGTTAATTAAATTAAAGTAAATTTATTCAAATATTTCATAAAATTTTGTTAAATTTAGTGTTTTAATATTTTATTTTATTTCATTAATGAATTTATGATTTTCTCATACGTTGATGGTTTTTATTATTTTAAATTTTTAAATGAATTTTTCTATTTTTTTTCTTAAAAAATCTTGAAAAAGCTATTTTAAAAATGAGCATTTTTATAAACACAGAAAATAAATCAATTTTTTTGAAATTAAAATTTTCATAAAATTAACATTAAATGTGAAGTTATTTTACAAAATAAAATAATTAGTTAGAATCATGTTCAGAGTTAGATGCCCAATTTGCTACTTATAATCATAAACGCTAAAATTATAAATAGTTTTGAGATTGACTTCAAGTAAATAAAAAATATAATTAAAATAATACAAACTTAGATAACAAATTTTAAATATACTTTTATTACTTTTATCAATTAAATTAGATTATTGTTTAAAAGAATAATTTAAATAATTTATTTAGTTAGATAGATAGCCATTTTGGGAAATTTCATTTTAAAAAAATTAGATTATTTTAGCTTGAATAAAAATAAATAAAAAGGAAAAAATTAATATTTAATTAATTTATTAGTTATAAAGATGCTAAAAATCAAGTAGTTAACCATATAATCAATTTTTTACAAAAAAATCTAAGCCTCAATGAATTGAGTTTTAATTTAAGGTAATTTTCATAATATTTATTGCTTTTTATTTTTTTGAATAAAATAAATAAATAAAAAATGCTTTATTCTACTTATTAAATGTAATTTAATTAATTTAGTTCAAACAATATTGATGATGAAGGAGTTTAGAATATAGCAAGAGCTTTGGAAAAATTTGAAAATCTAACTAAACTAAACCTAAATTTAAGGTAATTTTTGTTTAATTAATATTTTTGTTTTAATAAATTATAAAATTTTAAGTAAAATTATGCCTGTTAATTTATATATAAATTTTTAATTAAAATTGTTAGTAAAAATTACATAAATGCTAAATAAGTTTAGACTATTACAAATGCTATGAAAAAATGTCCAATTCTAACTGAATTAAATCTTGATTTAGGGTATTAAATATAATTTATTTTATTTTTTTTGGTTGGATAAAAAGAATAAAATTAAAACAAATTATTCTTATATATAAAGCAATTAATATAAATATTCTTATAATTTTTTTTAGAAATAATACTATTTACGCTGAAGGAGCTTAGTTTATTGCTAGTTATTTGCAACAGAGTTAAATTTTTGTTTTAATAAATCTTGATTTAAGGTAATTTTCTTAAATTAATTTCATTTGTTTTGAATAAATTAAAAAGTTTAAATCTAATTATTTATAGTGAATAATTTAAATATTTAATTACAGTTAAAATTAAATTGGTGATGTTGGAGTTTAGCTTATCGCAAGTGCTTTACAATAAAACCAAATGCTAACTTAATTCAATTTAAATTTAGAGTAATTTTTATAAATTTTATTTTATTTTTTTAATATAAATGAATTATTTTCAAAAATTAATATTTCCAATTTTAATTTAATTTTCTTAGTTCTAATGATATTAGTGATAAAGGAGCCAAATTTATTGCATTATCATTAGAAAAATGCAATAATCTTACTCAATTAAGTCTTTATTTATGGTAATTAATTTCAATCAAATTTTTTTATTTTTATTTTAAAATAGAATTTAAAAAAAACATAATTTTATTTTTTATGAATAATTATTTAAATATTTAATTAATTAATTTAGCTCAAATCATATAAGTGATGAAGGGGCCCAAAGTATTGCACACACTTTAGAAAAATTTCAAAATCTTACTGAATTAAATGTTTATTTAAGGTATCAGTTGTTCAATATATATTTAAAAAAAATAATAAAAACTCTAATAAAATTTTATTTTAATTATGTATAATCTAAAAATTTTATTAGTGAAAATTAAATCAGTGGAAAAGGTGCTTAGAGCATTGCAAATACTTTACAAAATTATCAAAATCTTACTCAATTAACTCTTTATTTAAAGTAAATTACATAAAATTTGCTTTTATTTTCTTTGATTGAATATAAAAATTTTATTTATTCTGTTTATAAATGAATAAATGTAACATTTTGTAACATATTTATAGTGAAAATAATATTAGACACAAAGAAGCTCAGAGAATTAAAAGTGATTTAGAAAAAAATAAATAATTTACTTAATTAGACATTTATTTAAGGTAATTTTATATAATTTATTTTATTTTCAAAATTAATATTTTTAATTTCTTCTTAGCGACGATTAAGACAATCATAAAAAATCTTGGAGGAATTTAAAGGCTAAATAATATGAAGAAAGTCTAAAGCCATAGAATTTTGATGAAGAGTGAATTTCATAAAATTTATTTTATTGGTTTTATTTGAATAAAAAAAATATTTAACATTTTTTATTTTTGCTTTTAATGAATAAATTTAATTTTTATAATTCTTCTTATGAAATATTAAATTAGTGATAATATAAATTACAGCACTAAAAGCATTTAAGAAGACTATTAAAGTAATAGTTAATAAAATCTTAAATCCAGGTACTTGTAATAGAAAATGTTTTTATATATTAATCGAATTGAAGCCCATTTTATTTAAATTTAGAAAAATAATAAATGATAATATTTATTTAGTGATAATACTGTAGGTACTATATTTTAAGGATGATTTTTAAAAATAGTTTTTACACTTAATAATCTTTATTTTTTCAGAACATTATTAAATAATCATCCTTATGTTATTGTCATATTTAATAAGTAGTTGCTACAGTATATCCTTTATTTGTTTCTTTAGCAATGCATGCATCATGCTGATAGTCATCTTTAATTTAATAATTAAAAATAATTATTATTAGATTAAATAGACTTTTTAAAACACACTCAAAATGGAGCATCTTTTTGATATCTTTAATAAATTTTAATTTATAGAAAATGATTTAATAATTGAAATTTAATATTATTTGTTTAAAACTATTTTCTATTTTGAAATGTATAAATTAAAAAAAGAAATATTGAACAATTTATTTATAAATAGATTTTATTAAGAAGATAAAATTGAGGAATTATTTAAAGAAATTAATAAAAGCGAAAACAATACAATAGTAGATATTAAAATGAAGTAATTTTTTTATTGTTTTGACTTTAAAAATGTAAGTTTATTTAATATGATTTTAATAATTTATAATAATTAGTTTGAATAAATTATATTTGAAAATTTTGAACACATTAAATAGTTATTTAAAAAGTCACAACATTTCTTAACTCGAAATTACATTTAGGTAAAATATTTAATTTTTTTTATTGAAAGCAGTTTAAATTTAAGCTAGTTATTGATTATTTTGCTTATATATACAATATTCAGATATATTCATTTTTTCAAATAGATAAGTAGAAAGTAAGATAAATAAGGCTAATTATGATGATAGCAATATTTAAGATATATTTCTTAATTTTAAGTAAAATTATAAATTTATTTTAAACACAGCTCAATAAAATTTATTTTTTTCGTAGTAAAAAAAACTAAAATGAGGTAACCCAGTTAAGCCTTACTTTAAAGTAATTTTTATTTATTATGATATTTAATTATATTGGATAAAGAACTAAAAAATATTGTTATATTCTAATAGCATCGATATAATTGGAAGAAGCTTTTTTTTGCCAGAACTAACTAAACTGTTCAACCAGGAAGTATTATTCCTTAAGTAAGATAATGATTTTCTTTTATTCATTTTTATTTTTAAAATTATTTCTAATTCCTAAGTTTTTTTAAAATATGATTAAAACTTATTCAATTTAAAATAAAATTTTATAGCTGTAAATAAATCGGCTCCAAAGAAGCTTCAAATATTCCCATAGCTCTGGAAAAGTGTACAAATTTTATTCATCTAAAGCTTGATTTATCGTAACTTACTTTATAAATTATAATGATTCTTCTTTAATAAAAAGCAAATCTTTTCAAAAATTATATTTTGTTTTTTGATTTTTAAAAAAATAAAAATATTATTTAAGGAATAATAAATTAAATGTTGGTTCAGCTTTAAGCATTTCAACTGCTTTGGAAAAATGCAAAAACCTTTCACAAATAAATATTAATTTAGAGTAAATTTTTTCCTATTTTTTAAAATCATTTTATTTGTTAAAAGTAAAATAAATATTTAATTTAGTTTTGTAAATTTGTTTTTATTTAATGTTTATTTAAATTTATTTTTCAACTATTCCAAAATTTATTTTAACAGAAAAAATGACATCAGTTTTTTAGGAGCTAACAGTATAGTCATTTCTTTAGAAAACTCTTTAAAAATCACTTAGATAAGTCTAAATTTCAAGTAATGATCTAAAAATTTCTTTTATTGGAATAATTATTAAGAAAAAGGAAATTTTTGTATTTCCATTTTTTACTTTCTTTCTGAAATCTCTTTTATTAGAGCTCTTCGATATTGTAAATGATATAATTTAAATAAGTAAGAAATAATAATATATGTGATACTAATAATTATTAAGAAGGAGGAATTTTATTATTTTTTAGTTTTTGACTTTCTTTTTTAATTCGATTTAACTAGAAAAATTCATCATTATAAAAAATTAAATTAATTTTATAAGAAATAACAATATTGGTAATCCTAATAATTATCAAGAAAGGCAATATTTTTTAATTTTTTACTTAAATCATTTTAATTAGAGATATTTTATAATAAAATATATGTTTTAATTAAGAAAGAAATAAAATATTGGAGATTATTTTTTACTTTATTTCTTAAATTAGCTGAATTAGAGAAAATTATTATTCTAATATTTTTAATTTAAATATACTAGAAAAAATAATATTGGAGATTTGGGAACTATTTTCATTTAAAACAGATTAGAAAAGTTTAAAAACATTGCTGCTATATTTGAACTACATTAAGAGTAAATTAAAAAAAAATATATTTCTATTTATTTTTTAATAATTACTTACAAATTAGCTAATTTTTTTTTTAATTTTAAATAAAATTTGTTAGTTAAATTAGTTATAGTGCATAGGAAGTTTAAATTATCTCAAAAAATTTGGAAAAGTATTAAGATATTTTACTAAGAAGTAACTTAAAGTAAGTTAATTTCTTTTGAAAAGCAGATAAATAATTTTTATTAACAAAATTAATTTAAATGTTTCAATTTTAATAAAAATAGCTTGAGTGCTTAAAATATTGCAAGAACTTTAGAAATATTTGAAAATATTTTTTCATCAAATTTATTGTAAATTTCATTAAAATAAATTTTTTTCTCTTTTTTTACCTGAAATTACTATTGATGTAAACGTTAAAAGTTATATCTTATATTTAATTAAAGGAATAATGCTAGTAGTGTAGAGAGGGCTTTGGAAATATTTGAAAATACTCTTTAAAATTTAAAGTTAAAGTAATTTTTCATATAAAATAAATTTAAATTTGTTAAATAAAAATATTTTTTATTTCTTTTCTGAAAATTTGTTTTATAATTTTTACACAAATTTTATTTATTTTTTGATGACAAAAAATAATCTTATCAGGTTTATTGTAAAAATGAAAAATAAATACTGCTTAGAATGATAATTTTTTTATTTATTATAAATATTTAAAATTTTTTAATTAAAAAAATATGTAAATCTAATTTACTTTTTATTATTATTTCAAACCAATTTGCTTGATTTTCTAAATATCTTTTATTTATTTTATTGTTAGTTGGAATATTTAAAATGTTAATGAAGCTTTAACTGTTGCAAGAGATTTACAAAACTATCAGAACTCTGATGAATTAAATATCAATTTAAAGTAATTTTCATAAAATTTATTTAATCCTTTATACAAATTTACATTTAAATAAAAAATTTTACAGCAAAAGTCGAATCAGTGGTGAAAGAGCTCTTATTATTGCAACTTCTTTGGAAAAATACAAAGAAAAAGCTGCTTTAAATCTTAATACAAAGTGATTTAATTGAATTTATTCTTTTTTTCTTTACCAAAATTAATAATTATTTTTATCTCAATAAAAAAATGAGATTTCTTAATTTTAAATAATTAGTGAAAATTTAATTGATTTCAAAGAAAAAGAGAGTATTTCGAATGCTCCGCAAGAGTGTTAAAATAATAAAAAATTAGAACTTAATTTAAGGTAATTTTTAATATATTGTTTTATTGTTTCATTAATAATAATATGAAACAAATGAGAAAAGCCTTATTTTGTTTTTTTATCTTAAAAATTTTTATAAAAAAAAACAAATCAAATTCCATTTTTTAGTAAAAATTAAATAAGTGCTGAAGGAATTCAGAATAGTTTGAGCAATTTGGAAAATTATAAAAATATTACTTAGTTAAATCTTGATTTAAGGTAATTTCATTTAATTTAAATTTGTTTATCAGTTTATTTTCAAAAAATTAAAATAAATAATTTTTTAAATTTTATTGCATTAAAAATCAAATTTATTTTTGATATGATTTTATAAGTGAAAATAATATTAGTGTTTTAAAAGCTAAGGTTATAGCAAGAATGTTTGAAAAAGTCAAAATATAACTTAGTTAAATCTTAATTTAATTTAATATAGTTTATTATATTTTCTACTATTCAAATAAGTTTAATGACATTGTTTATGAATAAAATAAATTTTTTTTATGTATTTCTAAAAGCAATTTAATATTTTTTATCTTATTTTATTAGTGAAAACAGAATCGATCTTGAAGGAACATAGAATATTTCAAGTGCTTTGTAAAAGTTTCAAAATATAATTTAACTTAGCCTTAATTTGAGGTAGGTTTCTTTAAATCTAATTTTTTTTATTATATTATTTAAATGGCAATTTTTTGTATTTAGCAATTATTTACCAATCAATTTTATTTATTATCACAAAATATTGTTTTTAAAGTGGATGCTATATTGGAGTTGATGAAGCTAAGATTGTTGCAAGAATATTTGAAAATAATCAAAACATAATAAAATTAACACTTAATTTAAGGTATTTTTAAATCTTTATATTTAATTTTTATTGAATTAAATAATTTGTCAAGATAAATTTTTTATCTTAATAAAATAATCAAGTATTTATTTTTAATTTATTTTAATAGTAAAAATTAAATTGGTCTTGAAGGAATTTAGAGTATTTCAAGCGCCTTGGAATAATATCATAATATTATTTAACTAAATCTTAACTTAAGGTGAATGTCTTTAAATTTTACATATTATTTATATATTAAATAATAATTATTTAGGCTTGTTACATTTATTTCCATTTAAAATCCATTTTATTTTATTTATTGAGACAATAATTATTTTATAAGTACAAACAAGGTTTTGGTTGAAGAAGCTAAGTGTGTTGCAAGAATTTTGGAATAAAAACAATAAATGACTCAATTAGATCTTAATTTAAGGTGATTTTATATTTTTATACTAAATTATTTAAATTAAAACTTGCCAATTAAGCTTTATTTTATTTCAAATTTTAAAATTATTAAAAATATTATTTATTAAATAAATCTTTATCATAAGCTAAAATTTAATAATCCTTTATATAATAAAAATTTTTTATTAAAATTTTGTTATTTTAATTTCTCATTTTTTCTAAACGAATGTTGAACTTTTTTAATTTTAAGAAATTAGGACTTATGCTATATAATTTTTATTTCTTAAATAAATTTGCTAATTAAATTATTTTTTGAAATTTTAAATTATTTAGTTTCAACAAAATCGGTCATTAGGGAGCTTAAGTAATTTCAAGCAGTTTGCAAAAGTGCTAAAATATGAGTGAGTTACATCTTAATTTAATGTAAATTTTTTAATTTTTTTAAAAAGGATAAATGAAAAAGCAGATCATTATTTTATTAATTTTTCTAAAATCTATTTATTTGTTTTTGATTTTGAATAATTTGAAAATTTTTAATTTAATTTGCTAGTGCAAACAATATAAAAGCAGAAGGAGTTAAAAGTTTTGCTAATGCTTCTTAAAATTTACCAAATTTAACTAATTTTAATCTATACTTAAGGTAATTTTTAAAAAATACCTTTTAATTAGCTTGTTTAAATTATTTTTTAGTAATAATAATATTGGTCTTGAAGGAGCTAAACATACTGCTCAAATTTTGATGAAAAACTAAAATCAAACAGAATTAATGCTTAATTTAAAGTAGTTCTATTAAAATTAATTTAGTTTTTTTCTAAAAAATAATTAATTAGTTTATAATTATTTTATTTACTTGTTTACCTATCAGTTTAGTATTTTAATTATATAATATTAAAATTAGCAATAATAATCTTGGTTTTGAAGGTGTTGAAATTTTAGTAAAGGATTTGAATAATTTGTAAAGAATTACTAAATTAAAAATTGAGCTAAGGTAATAATAAATTACTTTAAGTTAATTTTTTTTCAGTTGATTAAAAAAATTAAATTTTTTTAATGTGTTAGTGAAAATAATATTGGTGTTAAAGGAACTTAGGCTATTGCTAAATTTTTGGAGTAGTGCATAAATATTACTGATTTATATCTTGACTTAAGGTATTTTATTTAGATATATTTTAATTTTGTTTAATAAAATTTACTTATCTATCATATTTCTAATTATTAGCTGGAACAAAATAGGTACTAATGGGAGTTTGCATATTGCAAATTCTTTCAAAAAGTGCTGGAAAATTACCTAATTAGATCTAATTTTATTGTAATTATTATTTTTATTCATTTTTTATGTTTTGAATTAATTTCTTTTTAAATTATATCAGTAATAATTAAATCGGTTATCAAGGAGTTTTGAAAATCATAGAGACTTTAATATAGAGCTCAAATATAGCTAAGTTGAATCTTAATTTATAGTAAACTCCTTTTGATTTGTTTAATATTTTTGTATTTTAAAAATAAATGAAATTTTAATTAATAAAAAATTTATTTTATAGTCTTAATAATATCAGTAGTTAACAATCTAATCATATTGAAAGCTCTTTAAAGTAGTGTATAAACATTACCGAATTAAATATTAATTTAAGGTATTTTTATTATTAAAATCACTGAATAAATTCCATTTTTAAATTATTTATAGATGATAAAGTTATTCACATCAAATAAGTGTCTTTAGTGCTTTTTAAAATATAGTTATAGATTATTTAAAAGTAAGATAAATTATCAAAACTAATCAGTTTTTTAAGAAAATAATTATTTCTTAATTTGTATGAAAAAATAAAATCTGAAATTTCTAATTATAATTTTATATAAATGTAAATGTATTAAAGATGCATATTGGTTTAAACAATAAAGTTAAAATTTTTCATTATTTTAATTTTTTAATTTGAAATATTTTAAAGTTATTTAAAAAGATAATATCATTAAATGATTTCTAATATTTAAAATCTAATTAAAATGAATATAAAAAGTATTGATCAAAAAATACATTTAATTTTATATTTGAAGAGATTTTTATCATAATTGTTACCCATTTTATTTACTTCTATTTCTTTAATTTTTATATGGATTCTTTCATGAAAAAAAGGCAATTAGTTTTTAAGTATTTGCTCTAAACAATTTATCAATTTATTTTTTATATTGGTTATTAATATTGGAATAGATATTTTTTGTGTAGAAATTTAATAATTAAGTAAAAAAGAAAAGCCGTTTTGATTCAATTTATTAATCATCAAATAATCATAAGAAAAAATACTTTAATAATAAGTCAGATTTAAGTAAAAGGATTACAAGAAGGAAAAAAGGCGTATTAGCCCATTAAAAAATCAAGAAAGTTAAAGAAATTGAAAAAATCATTTCTTCTCAATAAATGCAGGATCAATTGAAAGATTTTACCACAATTAACCAAGTTTAAGCATAAATATTTACTTAATCTACAATAGATTAGAGCACTTAAAAATAAATAACATAAAAAACTGATTAACTTACAAATTTAACCAAAAAAAAGCAAAATGGCAATATAATCATGCTAATTTAGTAAAATTCAGAACATTTGAAGTAAAAATTCGATTTTTCTTTAGAAAAATACTTTAATCTTTCAATAAAGACTTAATTACAGTATAAAATACCAAGCAATTAGGAAATTGATAGTATATATTTTAATCTTTAAGATGATCTCGATTAGCACTTAATAAATATACTGCACAAGTTAATAACTAACGAAAACACTTTATTAAGACAGTTTTTTAATAAAATATATGGGTTAAATTAGATAGCCCATTTATAAAAGTTAAAATTAGAATAATTTTAAGTAAAAGCATTCAAAGTAGAACTCAGAAAACATTTGAAATTAGAGATTTCTTTTAGATTATATGATGAAGATAATATAAATGAGCAAGAATAAATTGTTAATTAGCATTATCTATTAACTAAAAGTAAAAAATAATACTTGAAGATAAATGAAGTCTATATTTCTAAATTAGAGTAATTAAAGTTAGAAACGTATTATCTTGCTTTATCTAAAAACTTAAATTATCTTAAAAAATTACAAAGCTTTAACAATCAGATTGAAGGCTAAATAGCAAATATTTAATCAAAGTAAATCATATTATTAACTATCAAACTGCAAGAAAGTATTCTTAAGGGTATATTATCAACAAATTAAATAAAATTAAAGAGAGTTATTTTAAATAACAAAAAGGAAGATCTTTAAACAAAATAAAACTCGTAATTGGATAAAAGAATAAAATTTAAAAGTTCATAATAATTAATTAGATTATCTCAGATATAAAGATAAACTGTTTTAAACTTAATTTCTAAAAATAAGATAAACTAATCTTAAAACAAATAACAACTTTTAGCTGTCAAATCTATATTTCAAAACAAACAAAATTAGATACTCAAAATATAAAATGACAAGTGTAAACTTTTAGGAGGAGGAAGTTGTGGCAGCAAAGGAAAGGACCAGACTTTAAATTCGGTTGCCAAAAATCAAAAGTAAAAGCAAATGCAGTAAATAATGAGTTAAAAAGAGCAATTAAAGGATAAATTTTAAATTTACTCTGATTAAGAATAAGAAAACAATGATAAAGTATTTAAAAAGTTTAATAAATCATATAATGAATATTTTACGAATGAGAGTGTAAGTGAAAAAGTGATAGAAACTGATGTAAGATTGATAATTGAAGAGACTCTTTATCGCTATAGAGAATAAATTATTTAATTGGAGATTAGACATAAAGTAATAGATGTTATAAATTTACTAATCAACTATTTACTAATAATCAAATAAAATGATTCAAAATAATCAATACAATCTGACATTGACTAGATCAATTCTTATTTATAAAAGCTCACAACATACTGCAAAGAAAACAAAGAGAATTATCCATGTTTAGATCTATACTAATATATAGACATTTTAATTACTTTAAATTCGTAAAGACAAGGTTTGGACACAGCAAATTAAAGCATTCCTTATAAAATTGCTAAAAAAATGGTTTAGGTGGCTAAATTTGGGGCTGGATTTGTCAGCATTGCAGGTGCTATTAAAAATCTGACAGAAATAAATTATTAAGATATAAAAAACTTCCTGAACGAAATTAAATAAATTGCAAATTAAATAACATCCTAGTCTTCAACAGGAGCAATTAATATTGCACTAGATAGTTATTCACAATATAATAGCAATAATTTAGCTAATAATATATAAGTATTGTGGCTCAAGAAGATTCAAGTCATGGGTGAGAATCTCTACTAAAATGATCCCATTTTAGATATAATTTTCTACCTAGAAGAATCAGCTAATATCACCCATAATAGCACTCTTTTGTTTGTTTATATGTAATTAAACTACTTGCTGTCTAGATAGATGGTTAATGATAATTTAGTTTAATTATCAAATAAATTAGAAAAAGAAAAAAAACAAGAGTTAATTGTGAAATTAGCAGATCTCCTTTTAGTAAAAGAGTATTCTGATGGAATTGTTGACAAAATTAAAAATATAGCCAATTTAATTGCTAAAAATCAATAATTTAGATATATAAAAGCTTAACTTCTTTTATATTTTGCTTAAATCCTTTTAAACATTTAATAATAAAATAAATAACAATTTTATAGCATTATGACTGGAGTAGTTTCAGATTATTTGTAGGAAAAACAAAAGTCAGTCAAAATTGTTTACGAAGGAAATTAAATAATGGCAGATTTTATTCACAACCATTTAGATAAAAGTTAAATTCTAATTCAAATAAGTTAGTTCAAGCAACAAATGACCAAGCATATGGATGGTGAGAATTAATTCGATGACTTTGCTTTAGAAATTTAGGATGAAAAAGAAATTGAAAAGTAATTAGCTAAATATTTTGTTAAATTGTGGGAACACAGTGTGAAATAAAGATAAAAAAAGTTGTAAATAACACATAAAGATGACGTGCTGTTGGAGGCAATATACCTGTATGTTAAATAATAAATTACATATTAAGGTGGATATAAAATTGAGACTGAAGAGAAAGATGCAGTGAAATAAATAATAAACCAATTTCTTATTCCTAATTTCGTATTTCCTTCAGATAATAATTAATAAAATCAATAATAAGATTAAAATTCTAGCTCTTTCCCATGTAAAATAATTTCTATTTTAGCAGAGGGAGGATCTGGAAAATCAATGCTTTTAAAAAAGCTAGAAGTTGAATTGCTAGGACGTAATTCAGATTATACGAAAGATATTAAATCTGATTACATTCCATTTATAATCAAGTGCAACTCTTTAGATAAAGAAAACCCCTCTATTGATAATTATTTACAGTCTGTAAATATAAAGAAAAAGGATATAGACATGTTAAAAAAATCAGAGAGAAACAAGTTAATTATGCTTGATGGATTTGATGAGTATGGCGGAGACTATTTCAAAGTTTTCAAAGAGTTGAAAATTTATGAATGGGTTAATACTGTGGTCATAGTGACGTCAAGGTTAGAGAGAATATCAATTTCAGATGCTAAGATTTATTTTAGCTACTATGATTAGCAAGGGAATCAAGGTAGTAATGATTCATACTCTATATTGAAATTAGAGAAAATAACTGAATCAGACATCAAAGAATACTTAATGCTGTTCAGAAATTAAAAAGAATAAGAAGAACAATCTAATTTCCATCAAGAAAAGCATGAAAAACTTTAAGAAATAATATTTAAAAACAAATAATTGGTTGAACTGTTGAAATTGCCCATAAATTTATATCTGACTTCGAGAATGATTGCAGATTTAGATCTGAATGATGAAAATATCTCAAGCACTTTTTAAGCTGCAACTGACCAAATAGAAATACAGGAGCTATTTTTCAACAATTAATTCAAAAAATAATCATAGTTGTTTGCAGAAAAACTAACTTAAATTCAAGAGAATAAAAAGTATGAATTAAGTGAAGTAGTTTAATAAAGTTTCTTTGAATACTTCTAGACTATTTCTATGCATATGTTCCTATAGAAAGGTCAAAAATCAAATTACCTTTCAACAACTAAAAATTCAGTTAAATTCCAGTTAAGAGAAGATGTATCCAGCTTCCTCAATAAGCAAAAAATAAAAAAAGAAGACCTTATTCAGCATTTAAATAGTTATGTCGATTCAAGAGTTATCACTAGAATACAGTTGAATTTTGATGGAGAAAATAAAAATCATTAATAAAAATTAAATGAAGATATTTCTCAAGAATTCGAGTTTAGACATAAGTCTCTTTTTGAATATTTTGCTGCTAGAGCCATGAAACACGATTTTGATTTGCATAAAGAAGATATTCATAAACTAAATATTTCTCAGCTTAATTCTTTTAATATAAACAAGAAAATCATCATGGATAGACATAAAAATACATCTGAATAATAAATCCTCTTAAAATTATTTAAGTTAATGAATTCATTCATAAGTTCTTAATAATTTTTACAAAGCTAATCTCTAACAGAAATATCTTAAACTAATAGATATATACAATACCTTAGAAAATCTTAAATAAATAATAATAACAAAATTAGCGAAATAGATATAGGTGCCTCTAATTTATTATCAGCTCTATTTCTTTCAAAATTCACATTTCCCAATTTAAAATTCAATAAATGCTCTTTTTCTTAAGCTTTTATTCCTTATCACTCTCCTAAGGCCGTGGAGTTTTAAGACTGTAATTTAGAAAACTCTTATATAGAGGGATAATCTTTGGAAAATTTTGAAACTTCAAACACTAAAAATGCTTTGCTTACTGCATTCCAAAAATAATTTGATACGAATGACATTTATTAATTTAATAAAATATTATTTTACAACAATACAATAATATCTATCACAGAATCTGGATTTGTGAATAAATTCAATGTTATGCAAAATAATGTATAGTCTACTTAAAATTTCTTGTCAAATCAGATAGCTAATGCTTCGTTGAAAAGTATTCATCTATTTGATGCAAAAAAATTATTAGTGATTACAACAAAAATGTCTGTTTTTGAAGTAGATACAAAGACACTTAAAGTAATAAATTCCTTCAAATTCTCTCATTCTATAGCTAATTTATCAATAAATAAATCTAAATATATGATAACTTTATCTAGTAGATAGATATATTTAGGTGATATTTAGAATGGTTTTACTTTACTAGATCCTCATAAAATATAAGCTGAGAAAGCTTTGTTTTTTAATAATTTAATTATCACTTCAGTAAGCAATAAAATTACATTATATAATCTTCAAGATTTATCAATTATTAAAACAAATGAAGAATCTAATTGTGATCTAAACATATCTTCTATTTCTATTGACGGAAAGTTCCTAGCTGTAGCATACAAAAATACTTGTTAAATCTATAATTTAGAAAAAGAATTTGGTCTCATTCATACTATTTAAGAGCACTCTTCACCAATAACATCAATTGCTTTTTCATCGAATAACAAGTATCTAGCCACTAGCTCAGAAGATTTTACTTGTAAATTATGGAACATCGAAAATAACTTTGAGTTTATCCATAAAATTCAAGCAAAAACAATTTGTTTTAATTTTGTAGCTTTTTCTCATGATAGTAAATATATTGCAACAGCTTCAAAAATCAATTGTAAATTATGGAGCTTAGAGAAATAATTTGAGTAGGTAGATTGTATTTAAGGACATTTTTAGCCAATAACCTCAGTTGCCTTTTCTCCTAATTGCAAATACTTCGCTTCTAGCTCTGAAGATAATACTTTTAATGTTTGGAACTTATAAAATGGGTGTCAACTCATAAAATCAATTAAAGAAAAAGAAAATTGGATTACTTCAATAGCTTTTTCTGCTGATAATAAATATCTCGCAACAGGTTCTTGGGATAAAACCTGCAGAATTTATGATATAGAAAGTGATTTTAAGCTATCTTATACTATTCAACTTGAAAATCCTATTGCAGCAATAGCTTTTTCTTCAGATGGAAAGTATCTTGCAACGGGTTCTTATGAAAATAGCTGCAAGATTTGGAATGCACAAAAAGCGTTCGAACTCTTATATACAATAAAAGGCCATAGCTGGGAAGTTGTTTCTGTTACTTTCTCTTCAGATGTTAAATATCTTGCAACAGGTTCTGTTGATAACACCTGCAAAATCTGGGTTGTAGAAAAAGGTTTCGAACTACTTCATACAATCCAAGGACATAAAAATAAAATCTCTTCTGTTTGCTTTTCTTCAGATTCTAAGTATTTAGCAACAGGCTCAGAAGACTAAACTAGTAAAATTTGGGATGTCGAGAAAAAATTCGAGCTCATAAAAACAATTTCAGAGCATAAAAAATAAATAACTTCAGTTTCATTTTCTGCAGATGGCAGATATTTTGCAACAGGATCAGAAGATAATACCTGCAAATTATTTAGTGTGTAAAATGGATTTGATCTAGTTAGCACTATACAAAGAAATATTAATTGGATTACTTCGTTAACTTTTTCTGCAGATGGTAAATACCTAGCTATTGGCACTCATAACAGTGATTGTAAAATTTTCAATATAGAAAAAGGATTCGAAATTATTGATAAGAATCAATGTCATACTTTAGAGATAACCTCAGTTGCTATCTCTGCTGATGGTAAGTATTTAGCCACAGGTTCCTCAGATAATTCATGCAAAATTTGGAATATCTAAAAAGGTTTCCAACTTATAACCACTATTGTAGGACACACAAAGGAAATTAGTACAGTTGCCTTTTCTGGTGATGGAAAGTTTTTAGTAACAGGTTCAAAAGATAACACTTGCAAAATTTGGAGCGTAGAAAAAGGATTTGAGTATCTAACTACAATTAAAGAGCACATTTACTTTATTTCTTCAATTAATTTTTCTGCAGATGGAAAGTACTTAGCAACAGGTTCAGAAGATAACACTTGTATAGTATGGAGTGTATCTGAATAATTCACTTTGATTTAAAAAATTAAATAACACGAATCAAAAATTACTTCAGTTAGCTTTTCAGCAGATTCTAAGTATTTGGCAACGGGCTCCTTTGATAATACCTGCAAAATTTGGAACGTGGAAAACGGATTTTAACTTATGAAATCTATTGAAGATTAAACTTAAGAAATTACTTCAGTAGCTTTTTCTTAAGATGGAAAATATCTAGCTACTGGTTTAAAAGACAATACTTGTAAAATCTGGAATGTCTTAAAAAATTTCGAACTCTTTTAAGTAATTTAAGGACACAATTCAGTAGTTACTTCTGTCAGTTTTTCTTCAAATAGCAAGTATCTATCTACTGCATCAAAAGATAAAACTTTTAAAATCTGGGATATTGAAAGAGGTTTCTAACTTACTGATACAATAGAAGCACATATTTCATCAATTACTTCTATAACATTTTCTGCAGATTGTAAATATATAATAACAGGCTCTGAAGATAAATCTTGTAAAATTTGGAACTTAGAAAAAATATTAGAAGTTTAAAGTTAGCATAAATTAATGAATACATAAGAGGCAATCATTCAAGCTGATAAAGTATAAAAATAGAGTACCATAAGCGAGCTAGAAGCTAATTATATCAAACTAATGTATTAGATTTGAACTTTAAAATTTATTTAAAATATTTTTAAAGAATTTACTTATAAATTTTTTTAATATTTGGTTACAGTGTTTTTAAAATTTATTTACTTTGTTTGTTTTTTATATTTTATATTTTTTAGTTTGATTTTAGTTCGTCTGTTCACATATTTTTTCATTTTATTTTTCTTTATTTTCTATATTTTTAAAAATAAATTATTTAAATGAAAACAAATATGTAAATAAAGAAGAAATATGTTATTTATTATTATTTTAATAAAAATAACTTTTATTTTAAATAAAACATTTTTTAAGACTTATATATATATCCAATACTTACAAAATTCTATTCTATCCTAACTGTTTTAATATTAAACATACAGTTTCTCTTGCTAAATATATGAATAAAAATAATTATATAAAATTGAATCAATCATTTAATTAATTTTACAAGAATGTTTAATTTAAAGCAATATATATATATATCTAAACGTAATTCTTATATTAAATGATGATGTTTTTAAACAAGTCTTATGTCTCAATAAATTTAATTAAATATTCAAATAAAAATATTTATTTCAAAAATAAAATATCAATAAAAATACTTGATATAACTAAGAATCCATTATTTATTTTAACTATTCAATAAGATTTTATATCTTATATTTATTCTCTGTTTAATTTAGTTTAAACTTTAAATGGTTTTTAAAAATTCAAACATTTTAAAAAGAAAAATTTTTATTAAAATAATTTAATTGTAAATTGTGAAAATGTAAAATTTGTAAAATTCTGTTGAAATATCAATTTTGCTTAGTTTCTATTTTATCTATCTTTTTAATAGAATTTATTGCTTGATATTAATTAATTGAAATTATTTAGATTTATGTGAAACCCATAAAAAAATTCTAACTTATTTAATATTTAAATGATTGTTTTCTAAATTAAAAGTTAATTTGGAAAATAAATTAATTAAATATAAAATGAATAAAAAAATAATTTCTAGAAAAATTCAAAAAACTTGCCCTTCGTTTTTAAACTCTTAGATTTTTCTTTTATTAGACGCTCTTGAAAAAAATAAACCTCACTTCAAAATAATTGAAGACGAAATACAAGAAAGAATTCTCTTTGATGGTCAATAAAAAACAAATATCTCTAATTAATATAAATTCATATAGCATATGAATAAAATATAGGGAAAAAAATTAAGTTGTATTTAAATGAGAATTAATGACAAAAAAGATAAAATAAAAAAATGGATTGAAATATTTAGTTACGACTAACTTTAAGATACATTTGACTTGATTATCAGTTACGCTCAATAAAGTAAACTATTAAGTTAGAAAAATGTTATTTTAAATATACTTGATTCCTACTATCTTGATGAAGAAATGCTATTTTACCTTGTTGAGTATGAAGATTTTGAGTTCTTTTGCTAAAATGTGAATAATATTTAATACGTTAATGCTGAATTAGATTTAGTTGAATAAAGTTAATTTTAGTAAGAACTATTGGGTAATTATTTATATGAAATATACAAATATTCAATAGAGAGCCTTAATCCTCTATCAGGCTACTTATAAAAATCAATATTTATTCAGAATGGATATTTTATTTTTTAAAAGTACTAGGAATAATAACTATTAGTGAAGCTAAATACAGTTGATCCTTACTTATTCTAAGATTATTCAGCTGATATTTCCAAGCCATAATAATAAATCTGCTTCTAAATAAACTTACCAATTGTTTAAATTCAACTTAATGTTTCATAACAAGCTTTTTTGAGCTAAGTTGAAGAAAAATATCCAAAATTTTTTAAAAATAATTAAATAATTTTGGAAAAATTAGTGAATTCTGAAGAAAAATATTGTTTGTTAAAAGTTAATGAATAAGAAAATTGTTTTCTCATAAAAAGCATTTAAAATAATCAACTTGAATTTATTTAAGTTTAAAAATACTCAACTCAATTAGAAGCGAATTCATAAATTGAAAAGTACAATAGCTTGGCTGATTAAATAAAATTAACAAAATTTAAAGCTAATTCATACTTTTTTATAGATACTAATAGTTAAGGCTCATATCTAATTACAAAAGTTGATTATCTAGACAAAAACAGTCAAAATTAAAATTAATAAATTGTTACTAACACTCTTGATAATCTATAAGTTCTAAATGCATTTCCTATAGACTGCTTTTAAAATAAAATTGCATTAGATCGTTACTCTAAATGCTGCAATACTACATTTATTAAAGCTATAAACTTAGTCTTATAAATAGTAAACTCATATAAATATCTATTTTAGCTAAATATTTCTCCAAAAGAAATTTTAGTATCTCAGAATTAGGAAATTTTAATTAGTGAATCAATATTTCATTTTTATTTTTTCACTAAAAAACGTTCCTACTCAAATTTATCATAAACATATTCTTCAGTGCTAGCAGACCTGCTTGCACAATTTAAATTAAGCTTCTATAGGACTTATATTAATGATAATAAACTTGAAATTTAAATTAAAAAAAAGTTCTAAAATTATTTTGATTCTTTAGCAGATAATGACAATTTAGACGAATAAATAACCTATAACAGTGTAAAATTGTTTCTTTTAAATCTATAAGAAATATATGCCTTGAACTAAAAATTTCTATTGCAAATATTTGAAATTACTGCTTCTAATTTAGATTATTTAACATGCAAAGTTTAAATATATTTTTCTAACTATGAGCAGTTACTGTAAGAGCTTTCAAAAAATGTTAATATTAACACATTAATCATATTATAATAACCATTTTAATTTTTTAAAAAAACTTTGCCTTTTAAGTTAGTGATTGATATCTAAAATGATGCATAATAAAATTTGGAAGCAATTGAAAAATTCATTGATAAAATTCTTGAAACATTTTGTAATTTAAATGAAAAAGCAACTAGAAATATCAAAGATATCTCATTGTAATTACTCCATAAGTATTATGATTTGGATGATTTAAAAATTAAATATTTTAATAAGGACTATACTTAAAATATTTGCTCATGTTAAACAAATATATCTTATTAAGAAGGCTTGTAAAATCATTTAATTGATTTTATTAATTAAAGCTATACATTTATTTTTTATAGTTCATATTAAAATAAATAAAACACAATATTTTGTTTGTCTCATTAATAAAATTAGCTTATCTCGTAATTAGCAGGCAAGATTAGTGGCTTATAAATTTTAGATTTTCCTTTTTAGTTTTGTGAATACACAAAATCTCTTATGGAATAAGATAAAGATTATTTTGGTTTAAAGAATAAATAGGACTTGTTTAAGATAGTCATAAGAATATAAAACTAAAAATGTTTATCTTACTTTAAAAAATAGCTTAACCAAAATAAACACAGAATAAATACTATTGAAGGCATTAAATTTCTGTACAGCACTCTCAATAAAAATCCCATTAAAAAAATTTATAGGTTAGTATAACTATTTTGACTAATTAAATGATAAATGAAATATCTTTAAGTGTTATTTATATAATCTCATTTATTATCTTTACACATTAAAATTTAAATAATTATTAAAGTAAATTTTAAAAATAGTTTGTTTGATAATATTTTTTTTTTGGTTTAAATTTTAGATTTTCCATTTAGTTATGGGTTAGTATAACTATTTTGACTAATTAAAAGAAAAATAAAATATCTTTATGTGCTATTTATAGCTAATCTGCTTATTTAGTTTAAGCAGCCTGCAAGTCTCATGTTTCGAAATATATTTTATTTTTTTTTAAGTGAAAAAATATTATTTAAAAATTTTTTTATAAAAATTAGAATAAAAACTTTTTGTAATATTTGTAATTCATTTATCTATATTTCTAAAAAATTCAAATATTTATACTAACTACTTTATATTTATTTTGAAATGGTACAAAAAAAAAACAATGCTTAGCTCTAAAATAATTGATTATTTTTATTTCTCAGAAATAACTATGAATTAATACATCTCTCTACAATCAATTGTATATCTATTTATATGGTTATGATATAATCTTATCTAATAAAGATATATATTGCTAATTTTTTAATTAATAAGAAGGTATATATTCAAAATATTAATTAGGATCAAATTCCTTCTTATTATTTTTGAAGGAGAAAGAATATATATTTTCAATAGAAAAAATCATAAAAAATTTAATCTAATAAACAAATAATAATTAAAGATAATTAAATAAGTATTAAGAGTTTTCTATCTTCTACATAAATGGATACAATTAAATAAAGCCCCAAGTGTAAAAAGCATTAACTCAAAGATATAGAGTTTATTTAGGTAAATGAAATACTCAGCCAGCCAGAAGATAAAAATATTTTCTATTGTTCGCAATGTATCAATAGCGATATCCAATTCAAAGGAATCAACTATCTACTGATTGAATAAATTATCTAAGAAGGATCTACCAATATCCTTCAAAAATGGCCACCTGTAAACGATAATCAAGTGTTATAAAATCTAATTGATTTGGTTAGTGACTAGAATGACTAATTCGATTTTGTTAAGCAAATCACCGACTATTTCACCAGCTTGAAAGATCAATTGATAATTTAATTAGATGATATCTAAAAGAAAATGATCATTAAAGCTAACAAATATCAATTCAATAAAGAAATAATAATTAAAAAATACTAAGAAATCTCTAGCATACTTAAATTGAGAGAGTTACTTTAAGATAACGATAACTTAGACGCTTCAACATTAGAGAAGTTCAGAAGCTTTATAGCAAAGCAAGAGTCTGAAAAAAGAGAAAATACAGAACTATTACAAAATTTAATTTATTAAATTAATACAAGGTAGTAAAAGATATCCTTTGAGTTGCCTAAAATTATTAAAGAATAGATTTTTTCACTCGCAAATTAAATATCTTTCTTTGACGAAGAAAATTAAACTCAGCAGAATCTTAATTAAACAAGTTAAAGAATAATTGAGAATAAATAGTAAAATGTTAATCAATTAATGAAACTCATTTCAAATAAGTCGAATTTTTGTTCTAATGAGTTTCTTGATTCTATCAAAAAAGACTTGGATAAATTCAGCTTCTTATTTTAAACTTCTACATTTTCAAGCATGTTTTAAATAAATAAGCAACCCATAAAATTTGACAAAATAAATGATTAAAATCTTCAATTAATAAATGAATATGTTGATCACTAAATAGTATTAGTTTCCAAAAAATAATATTAAAATTAAATAGAATAATCAGAACACATTTAATAAACTGTTAATATTTTGAATTCCAAATTTAACTTTTTGAACGAAAGCTTTATTAAGGAAATAAAAAAATATTTAGTAGATACTTATCCATTTTTAAAATAAGTTTCTTACAACAATTTTATTTCTGATTAAAATAAGTTCAGTTTATTCTAAAAATTACCTGATGAAACGATATCCATTTTAATTCAAATTATTTCTAAAGGTTTTGATTACTAACAGAATAATACATTTACATAAAGCTAGTCTTATTTAGCTATTTAAAACAATAGTGAACATTTTCTTGAGTAAGATATGGAATAATTATTACAAAAATTACCGTTTTTCGATGTTTTTTAAAAAAGGCCTATTCTAGATCATAATTTTTTTGGGGGAAACTATATAAATAGTAAAGAAAATACAATAGTCAAATAAAAAAATAAACAAGAAATAGAAATTTATCTAAATTAATCAAGGTATACAAATATATTATAGGATTTTATCTTGAAAAAAGATAAAAAATATGTCTATAGGTTTTAAGTATAAAATAATTATTCATAATAAATTATGGTTGGTTTAGTTAGCAAGAATTTTGAAAAAAATAACTGGGTTTGGGAACAATATTTATCTTGCTCTTTAGTCAATTAAAATGGTTATTTAGTAAAAAATGGTAGTTATGGAATAGATAAACAAATAAAAGGTGGAAATTTTAAAGTTTAGTAAAATAATATTTTAGAAATGAGAGTAGACCTTTCGAATTAAATATTAGAAATAAGTGATTATCCTAACTATCAATTTGTTTAGGGATTATAGGATAAGTACAAATAAAAGCTTATTTAATATGAGGATCTTTCATTTTGCATAGGATTATGGGATCCAACAAAGATTATTTTAAAGTAAGCTTTTGAAGTTGTTGAATTTGAAAATTATGGTTGAAAAAAGAGCATAAAATTGATTGACTCTAAATTATAACTAAGAAAATAATTATAAAAAATAATTAAAGTAAGTAGATAGATATCATATATTTTTGTATTTTATATAAAAGTAAAACTTATAATTTTTAAATAAAAAATAAAATAATTTTTAAAATTATTATATCTAATTTTTAAATAAAATAAACAAAATAAATTTGTTTTTATATTTATTTTTATAACTGAGTAAACTATTCATTCTTTTTTAGAAAATAACAGCTTTTAATTTTCTATATACTAAAAAATTTTTATTTTTTTTAAATTTGAGGTACTTTAATAGCCCTTATTTAATTTATCACTGTTTTTAATAAAAAAATGAATTATAAGGTAAAAAAATTTTAACCATACTTTCTATTTAAATCAGATTTAAATTATCTATAAACAAATATCTTTTTTTTTGGAAAATCACTTTTAATCATAATCTTCAGTTTTCCTATAAGTTTTCATATTAAAATCTGTAAATCTAAACACAAGTTATTGTATTCGTATTTTAGTGTTTAAATAGCACAATTTTTAAAACAAAATATTTTGTAAATTATTATAATATTTTAAATAAATCTTTATTAGTAGATTATTAAACATAAAAAAATAACACAAACTAAACTTATTAATTAATATATAAGATTTATTTTTTTAATACTTTTAGTCTCAAATAAGTAGAATCAAAAAGATAAGTACTGATATTTTAATGACTGAAGAAAAAGTAAGTTAGCTGTTTTATTATGAACTCTAAGAAGATGAACTCTAAGGAGATGAACTCTAAGAAGATGAACTCTAAGAAGATGAACAATCTTTTTCAGTTTTAGCAGCCCCTGGTTTTGATGTTAAATTATTTTGACAAAGATTACATTAAGATTTTTGAGCTTCTGTTGCTTTGCTTGCATCTCCATAATAGTTAGAATTGCATTAGCAAATGTTGCTACTTGCATTCCAAGCAACTGAATTTGAATCGTAGCATTTACAACCTGAAAAATCATCAGTATTTGTAGAACCAGGAGTACAAGCTTGACATTTTGTATTTCCTGTACCACTTGCAAATTATCCTGCTACACATTTAGTGCAAGTTGCGTTTGCAGCATTACTTGAAAATGTTCCTGCTGCACAAGGTGAGCATTTTCCAGAATCAGCAAATTAGCCTGCAGGACAAGCAGTACAGCTTTACGAAGAATTCTTTGATGGTGTTGGTGAACCAATATAACCTGGATTACAAACACAGCTAGAATCAGATGTTGGTTAGTTTGAATTAGCATCTATACATTTACATCCTGTAAAATCATCAGTGTTTGTTAAAGTAGATCCACAAGTTTGGCAAGAGGTACTTCCAGCAGAACTAGAGTAAGTACCAGCAGGGCATTAAATGCAAGTTCCAGAAGAGAAATATTTACCTGCAGGACAAAGAATACATCCTTAAGTATTTAAAGCAGTTGCTGGTGAGCCAATACTACCTGGATTACACTAACAAGAGTTTGAAGTAGTTGACCAGGATGCATATTAGTCATAACAATAACAAACTGTGTTGATACCAGGATTTGTGTTTGATCCAGGAGGACATTATGAACATTATGCCTCTTAATCTTTTTGATATTATTTAGTCATATAATATCCAGCTACACAAACATTGCACTTATCTGTAGGAAATCTTGCTGGATTTAAAGTTCCTGTATTGTTTTGACATAATTAACATTCTGCAGAATTAGTTGAATCAGCAGCTCTTTACAT
Organism: Tetrahymena malaccensis 436; assembly: GCA_000231845.2. Taxonomy (NCBI): domain Eukaryota; phylum Ciliophora; class Oligohymenophorea; order Hymenostomatida; family Tetrahymenidae; genus Tetrahymena; species Tetrahymena malaccensis. Next base: position 116,533 of record JH720119.1, on the reverse strand, counting down.
AAAATAATTTTATTTACATAAAGAACAAGATGAAGGAGATGTAGAAATTCCAGCTACAGAATAGGAATTTTTGGGACATATTTTGCAATATGCTCCCTATGGAGATAATGTATCAGTAGGATCTTAGTGTGGTCTAATTAAATAGTATCCTTCTAAACAAGCATCACATTAAGATTCATCTCCTTTAATATTCATAAGGGGGAAAATTCTTCCTGAACCAGTAGGACAAGGTAGACAAAAAGCAGCAGAAGTAGGAGACGAAAGTGATAATGTATAGTAGTTTTAAGCGCAAATACATTTTTCAATACCTAAAGAACTAGGTTAAATAGTTGTAGTACCTTCTGGACATTTTAAACAATTAATAGGTTATGATGGATCAGATTCTGCATTATAGTATCCTCTTATACATGAGTTGCAATCTTTAAATGTATAAGTTGGAATTAGTGTTTGCCCTTGATTGCCATCAATCAGAACACTTTGATTATTAGGGCAGAGTGAACAATCAGCATTTTAACCATCAGAAGGTTTTGAAGTAGCGTAAAAACCTTCACTACATACTCCACAAGATGTAATAGAAGGAGAGCTAGAATTAGGATTGAAAACTGGAGGAGGTGGATGAGGAGGAAAACGAGCTGGAGGAGGTGTGGAAGTATTATTAGGGCATTTTTAACATTTAGCTGCCTTAGCTTCACCATCATCATCATCACCTGAAGGAGTAACAGCATCAGCAATCTTAAAATAGCCAAATTTACAACTTGAACAAAAGCTTAGATCTTAAACAGATTATTCTAATAAGGAGTGGGTGCGAACAGAATTATCAGGACAACTCAGGCATTCAGCACTCTTGCCTGATTGTGATTCTTTTATCAAATAACTATCCAGAGAGCAAATTGAGCAATCAGAGATTTTAGTACTTGATTATTAAACCATGCTAGAATTCGGGCATTAAACACAATTTGAATTGCTATAGTAAAATTATTAAAAGCAATCACAAACACCTTTCTTATTAGGAGTAGTTGAATAAGAATAATGACAGTATTAATAGGATAGCTATATAAGTGCCAAAACGAGTAGACAAGTCTTATAGTTTTTCATTATTTTTATTTTTTTAATAGCTTAGATATGTTTATTTTAAATATTAATAATAATGTTCATAAATTGCTGAGAGTATATAAAACTATAATTTGATTAAATCAATAATATCTGTTGGTTTTTTAATATCTTTAATATCACTAAATCTATTGATTCCTATTTATCAAAAAAAAAACTTAGAAAAGTTAGTAATTAAATAGATTACAAATTAATAAAAGCAAAAAACCAACAAGCACTTAAATTTCACCATAAATAACTTCGCACTATCAAGTTTGTTTGTTTTAATAAATTCAACTGATTTATATTTAAATGTCTTCTCAAAATTACATATTACTCTGTAAATTAATCATTTAAGAAGTTTATCTCTAAAAAATAATAATTTTTGAAAAAGTATTGTTTTAAGCCGCTTTTAGTAGTTTATTTTGTCCATTTTTATGTCAATTTAGCTTTATTATTTTCAAAGTTATTTTATATATATTTTACTAATAATTGTCTTGAAATTAAGATTTAATCAGATATCTCATCTAATAAATTATTATAATGTGTTTTTGTTTTGAGTTTTATGGCTTTAATTAAATTCATACTTTTCTTTATTAATTAAAACTGTAAACTGATCTACCTAAAATGTTTAGCTCATCCAAAACTCTTTATCATAGTTTGCAAGCAAAGAATACCAAAAGTGTATTTTTTTAATTTTTTCAATCTTAAAATAATTAGCCCAAATTAATTTAGCTTGTTAAAAGAAGCTCTCTCTTTTCTAAAGTAGCAAAAAATTTGGGCTGAAACTTTTCAAAGAACTTCTTTCATTTATAAAAATATCATTTTTGAGATTCAGAATAAATTTACATTTTTACCATTTATTAAAGTAAAAAATTAGATATCCCCAGATTTAAATATGATAAAGAGATTATTTCTATTGTATAAAACATTTTTTTTAGCTTATTTTACATAAAATTAATTAAAAATAGTTATGAGAACAAAACCATAAAAACATCTTAAATTTATAAAAATGAGCGATTTAAAAACATAAAATGTTTTTTTAAGCAAATTTAAACAGCGAAGAAACATAGAAAAAATATATAAGCTTTTAAGCGCATCTAAAAACTAATTATTTTTAGTAGATTATTCATAATGTCTGCAAATAAATTTTAATGCTTCTTTGATTAGTTGAATAAGATAATTTTTTTTAAGTACTCAAAATATTTAGAATATAAAATAGCAAAATATAAAAACAAATTTACTCAATAAAATTATTATTATTTCACTTTTAAAACATTATGTATGTCACAATTTCTTATAAATTTAAATAATTATTTTGCCCTCTTTACTTAAATTTTGCTTTATTATTATTAAAAACTGAATTTAAACAAATAAATATCAAAGTTAGATAAAATGAATATATTAATTAAGTAATTAAAAAAGAAATATTTTTTGTGTAAAGTTTATAATAAATTCGAAAAATCCAAAAAGCTAATTGCGGTCATGCCATTTTTTTATATCAGATAATGAATAGGCAAGCATATTATATTACTAAATAAAATAAAGTAAACACAATTAGATAGTAATACTAATATTTTGAATTTTAATTAAAAAAAAATCAAAACCTACCTTATCTCATCTAGATCTTAGCTGTAATTTAACTAACATAAATTTTATAAGGATAATTTTAAAAAAGTTTGGGGTGAAAAAAATTTTTTTTGGGTCAATTTTTGTAAAATTCGCTAAAATATGATATATTAAATAGTATTAATCAGAAATTGATTTAATTGATTGCGAAGTATTTTGATACTTCATAAATGATAACTAATCATTAAATTTTTCAATGACATTTGGTAAAAATTATTTTATTTTTTAACTTCATTTATTTTTTTGAAACCCTTGCTATGTGATTGACAAAAAGTAAAATAAAACAAAGAAATGGCAGACAGAATTCTTATTGCTTAAGCATTTTTATATTTTTGTCTAATCAATCTAAGTTGAGCTAATTAGTGGATATTAATGTTTTTTGGAATAATATTAACTAGTATATTTGTTTAGTAAATAAATAATTAAATAAAGGGAATTTGTATATCAAACTAAAAGATATTTATTAAATTACATCAATCTGATTTTATCAAAAGTAAATAACTAATATGCTAGCAATTAATTTTAGAGTATAAGAAATTTGTTTAATTTAAATGTGTGAGTATCTAGTTTTAATTGATTTGCTTGAAATTTATGGGAAATTGATTAGCCTTTACTATTCTTTTTATTTAAAAAGTAGCAATTAGCAGAAAAATGGTAAAACAATATGTATCTATACAACTAATTAAAATTATAATTACAATTTACTCTTCTTAATTTTATATAATAATGGCTAATCTTCCAAATATATATTTTTAGGTAAAACTAAAATTGTTTGTAAAATGCTTTTTTATTGAAGAAAAAATTTTAAGTTGAAGTATTTTATACATAATTATTAGGTAAGTAGGATAATGTTTCTTAGGAGTAAATTCAGCTTGATCTATATTTATCAATTAATACGCAAATCTCTCTAAAATTTGATTGATAAAATACAATTGGCTTGTGTTTTAGCAATAAATTCAATTAAAATCGCTCAATACTTCGACAAAGGAAATCATCATAAAGTATTATAGCAAATTTATTTAATTATTTGATTTTGTAGCCTCTATTACTTCATTTTGTTTTTTTTTTTGCTTTTATAATCAGTTGATTTTAGTAAACAAGTAAATAAGTCATTTTTAGTTTAAAATATTATATCTTATTATATTTTTTAAAATGGTTTTAAATTGTTTATTATTAAAGAAAGATATACAACAAACAAGTTTTATTACTTAGAAAAATTTATTTATTCATTTTATAATCTTTTTTTGTCTTCTATTAAAAATGTCTTTTTATACAAAGCTAATTAAAATCAAAGATTCAAAAATTTTTCTAATTTTACTTTAATAATATGCTTTTGCGCTTAATATTTGGATCTGAAAATTTAACTTCAAAAATAAGAAAATACATTTTATTCAAAAAATTTTTACTAAATTCAAAACAATGTAATGTTTATTAATGGCATTTCTAATATTTTAGTCAAGTTTTTCTTTTATTTATTAGTCAATATTTGGATAAGCCTAGAATTACTTGTATGGTAATTTATTTGAATTGTGTTAAAAGTTATAAAGAACCTATTCTAAACGTAATATGATCAATTGAGAAGTTTATAGATCAAAATTTTACTAGAATAGTTTCTAATTTTTTAATCAATCATTAAAATAATAAGCAGGAACTTATACAGAAATAATTAATTAAAAAATATTCAATTTACAAAAAATTTAAAAGCCCCCATCCAAATTAATTAGTAATGGTGTATTACTTAGTTATTAATTTGACTGATTGATAACTTCTTTTTCTTTTTTATCTAATGTATCAAATTGTAAACAAAAATGCTAATAAATTTAAAAAGACTAAAAGGTATGAGAATATAATATCTTTTTATCTTTTTTATAGGAAATTTCTGCATTTTTATTTTTTAAAACTAAGTCTAATTAATCATTTTTTAAAATAATATGGATCCTTTTTTGTAATAAATATAATTTTGTACTAAAAAATATCGTAAAAATTTTTTTGTTTTATATATTTTAGCTATATAAATTGTAAATAAATAGGACATCTCTTAGCTTAAATAATATGTTTAAGTATTTATTTTTAATAGAATAAATTTTTTTTCTATCCTTTTATCATTTATTAAAGATCCTTCTTCAGTAAATAATACTTTTACAACAGTATTATGATACTATTAATATGAAGTAAAAGCTTGTGTAAGTATAAACTCTAATTATGTAATTTAAATAAGATATTGCTATATATATATTTTCATATTTCAAATATTTAAAAATACAAATTAATTCTTAATAAATATACTCTTTTGTTGAGATTCATTTTAGCATTTATTACAATTAAATTATTATTAAAAAATAATTTCTTCTAAATAATTCCTTTTTATTTTTATGAAATATTTAGCATTAAAATTATTTTATCGCTTAGTATAAGATAATTTTTTATTCTCTATTATTTATTCATTATATTTCAAATTATTTGGAATTTCTCAAATAAAAAATGTTTGAGCTATTGATTAGTTGATATTTAGAAGAGATTCTTTTTCTTCTTTCTATTTTTGTTAATAAAAAGTCAATACTAAATGAAAATTATAAATTTGATCATTATTTGATTTTAATCAAATAATAACAAAGATATTTAATGCTTCCTTTTTAAGCTAAAATTTTTGAATGCGAAATAAAAATTATTTTTATGAATTTATTTTAATTTTAAAAAATGTTAATATATGATAAAATAGTAAAATCTATTAAAAATAAATATAAAAAACACTTATAGAAAAATTTAAATTATGCTTTAAATCAACATGTATCAAATATAATTTATTTATTCTTAAAAAAAGAATTAAACACTAACTTACCTTTAACTTACAACCTGGGAGGTAGCCCTATATAATTGTTACTTAACATTTTCTTGATGATCTACTTAGAATCTATTTTTATTACATAGTTTTACTCTCATTATCATCCTTTACTCTTTGATGACTCCTTTACCTTAATAGCCTCTTTTTTTTAAAAAAAACATATTTGCTAATTAGACTTAGATAAATTATAAATAGTGATAATTAAATTATTTATTTTTTTCATTTAAATCATCTTTTTCGTCTTTCAGAAGGAGTCGATTTATCGTTTTGGTGCTAAGATGCAGAGAAGAAGAAGGTTTTTAAATTTGATGGACACTTAATGTTAATAATAAACATTCATACAAAATATCTTGATTTCATATTTTTAAAATTTGTAATTGCTTCTACAAAATCAATATACTATAATTTAGGATAATTATAATCAACTAGAATAACTTTGTTAACTACCTTAATTTTTAATTTATTTTTAATTTTAAATTTGATGATGGAAGAGAATATTATTTCTGCGAATTTTGAGGATTTTTTAGGGTTTTAAGATTTTTGACTTTGCTCTGTAAAACCCAATTTTTAATATATTTAATTTAACAAAATAATAGTTACTTTTTAAAAGTTATATTAAAATCATATTACTATTTTACGTTCAAATAATAATTTTTTATTAAAATATTCTTCATAATATAAGAAATTGAAAAAAGATAATTCTTGTCCAAGAAGTATAAATCTGGCTAATTTATTAATAATCTTTATAAATATTTACATATTATATATCTTATTTATCATTTCTAAATTTATATATTTGATCTCAGTTTTATTTATTCTCTCTATCCAAATTAAATCTTATTAAAAAATAATTAATTAATTCAATATTTTTATAATTTATTAAATTAAATAAATTGTTTCTAAATAAATATCAAAAAAATAAATGATAGAATAGGATAATTATTTTACCAGCTTAGAAGATGTAAGCATGTATTTTTTAATTGATTATTCTTTAATTTTATTTTTTCCATAAAAAAAGTTTTTAAACTCTACACTTTAAACTCACATTGATCTCGATATCTTTATCATGTAAATTTAATTTATAATAATTAATCTTATTTATATTCAAATTTCTATCATGTTAAATTTTTTTTCGAAAAATATTATCATAGGTCTTATGTATAATTTTATTCATATTTACACACAAATTTTTATATCTTATTTTTCATTTTCAACCTTTGCTTAAATTATTTACTTACTTTATACTTAATTTATATTTTTTATTCATTTATTCTTCTAACTAACTAATATTTTTTTCAATATTTAAAAAGTGGTGTTTAAATTGATGATTAAGGTGCCTAAGGCTTAGGCTCTGGATTAGCAAACTGCACTAATCTCTAAAATTTGTCACTTAATTTAAGGTAAAAACAAATTATTTGTTTTAGATTGTGGCATTTTTTAATATCAAAATGAATTAAAACAAAAACAATCTTTTTATTTGATTTATTTAATTTTTGATTCTCATTGTGTTTTTTTTAATTTAATTCATTTTTCATATGCAACCTTTGCTTAAATTATTTACTAGTTTCTTTATACTTAATTCATATTTTTAATTCATTTTTCCTTCTAA